>WWET01001137.1:140303-172803 GCA_011038615.1 Limnodynastes dumerilii | reverse complement strand
GCAAATCTAAATGACAAGCAGCGCAGTATACATTAATTATTGTCTCTGGCCAGTTTCCTAGTCATACCAAGGGTTTGCATATAAATTCAAGCAAATGATCGGACACCAGTGAAGACATCTGAATCTTAAACTTAAATTTACATATTGATGTGTGTAATTTTATATTCACTATAAATAATATCTTCGCAATATATTGCAGAGGAAGCACATATCGCTTCATAGAAACAAAATGTAAGCAATCAAAATCTACGCACAAATGAAGCTGTGAATGAGGCATGTATTATAACTCCCCCCCCCCCCATATCTGTGACAGATGAGTGTTTTCATCCATATAGGTGCTTTCAGACCTGTGTTGCTTGTTACTAACATTACTTAAATCCCTTTATCAGGGATAGGTCACCTTTGGCACTTCAGGTGAAGAAAGAACTCCCAGCATGCCCCAGCAGGAAAGAGATAGCAGATGCCTCACACAGTATAATGGGACTTGTAGTTTTATCTGGAGTTCTACTTATTCCTGAGATATCTCTTGATGTGATAGAGCCTTGTAGATTCCTAAAACACCTTATTGCCTCCAAATATAGCAATTTAATCTGCTTGCACCATAACATGGCCTCTTTATTATTTGTATGGTATCACAAACCCACTTTACATAGAAAATTTACATAGGGAAAATCTGTCAACCTAACTTATTCAAAATGACTGTAGAACATTTTGAGAAGAGGAAAATGTCATAAAATATTGGGACATCTTAGTTATCATTGCCCACACCTACACTGCCCTACTTCCGAGGACGTCAGTTGTTTACATAGGGCCAGATTCTAAACTACATACGTGAGCGATTTTATGCTAGCCACTGACATATCGCCCATTAGTATTTACTGCGCATACTCGTGGAAAATGTCACGCCACGTAACTCTGTACCAGCCTCGTATCAACAGCGTAAATATGAACGAATGGGCGTGACATCCACACGTCACCTGTAATTACGCTTCAGAGGCGGATGAGGCATTTAAATCATACAGTATGGATGGTATGTATTTGTAGCCTTTGTGTTCGTCAGTACTTAGCGCTGTGTAAAGTTAAGGTAGAGTTCGGCAAGTGTAAAATGGCCAAAGTACATACGAGCGAGGGGAGAGCCTAGGGGAGTGCATAGTAAATAGGCTAGCGTAAATACGCTACATCTTAAAACGTAATGGAAACGTAGCTCTGGATCTGGACAAAGTGTAGTATAGACAGTTGTAAATTACTAAACTGGCAGTTCAAAGGATAAGAAGTGTTGATGCATAATAATATATCTAATAAGGTATATTATTAAATCTTATCACACAGCGATGAAATTGACTGTTCCAGGCTCCTTCACCATTTACACTTATACCAATTTTAACTAACTGACTTTGGAATCTACATGTTTCAAACCTACCAGTGTCTCTACTAATTAACCATTAAGTAAAAACAAAGGAATATATATTTTATTAGAGTAAAATCATACTTCAAATAAAGTTAGGAAATCTCTTGGCCGTTTGACCAATCTTAGGAAGTTCTCACGGCGGTGTAACAAATCGGTTGCAGAACTTCTCATTTCCAAAATACGGACACCCAAAAGTTCCTTTTCGGATGTCCCTATTTCGAATACTTACTAGTTTATAATTTTTTTAGCAGAATGGGTGAGTATGCTGATCAGCATTTGAAAATGCCGCTGCCGCTGATATCCCTTCGCCGTTGCTATCGCCCGACAGAGGGAAAGGTGAGTAACTTCTCCGTGCGGGGTAGGGAGGGTTAGGGTCAGGCTGCAGGGGAGGAAGGATTAGGGTCAGGCTGCGGGAGATGGAGGGTTAGTATCAGGCTGCAGAGAAGGGACAATGAGGGTCAGGCTATGGGAGATGATGGTTTAAGGTCAGGCTGCAAGGAAGGGAGGGTTAGGCAGGGCCGTTTCTAGGGACGGGCAAGCCGTGCCATCGCACGGGGCAAGCCCCTAGATAACTAAATGGGGAGGAGCATCCCACACCCCTCCCCAGAGCAGTGGACCACGGCTATCACAGGCGCCGGCCGCATCTGTTATGTGATACGGCCAGCGCCTGTGAGAGCCGTGGTCTATGTCAGTGCTGCGGCAAGAAAAAACAAAACCCTTACCTTCCGGCGCCGGCTCCCGGCTTCCTCCCTCACGTCTCCACTTTCCACTGCGTGGCCCCAAGTGGTAGTCCAACAGAGGAAAGAAACAATAGATGGAAAAACATGCTAGGCACAAATTGGTAACAGTGCGGAAGTAGGACTTAACAGTTAGAGAATAGTACAAGTTGGAGATCGTGCAAGAAAAAAATAAGTGTGGTTGAATGGAAAAACCCAAAAACACAACAGGGTGTGAAAAGAAATATGTTTAGAATGGAATAGCACAAAATAAGGTATGAGATAGATGGACCACAAGCAAAAAGTGAAGATACAGTTGTACAATGGACAGTGGACACTATGTATATACAGGGAGAACAAGGAAAGACAAAGGATGGCTTGGCTGGAACACAGGAGAGGCAAGGAAGAACTGGACTCAGAAGAAATAGAATGGAAGATGAAGGCAACAGGAGTCAGACTGGAATACTGATGCTGTAACCAGCAGTCGCAGAATGCCACTGTCGGATATATAACGGGAGGCTGACCAATCAGAGAAATTATTGATACAGCCTCCTATATAGGTGAGTGTCCCTGCTAATGCCCTACCGAGAGTGCTCCAGCATTCTGGCAGCTTAACAACCAGAAGACCGGCTACTAACAGTGAGTTATGAGTGAGTAACTCACTGTTAGTTAACAGTGAGTGACCTTGTGTTATGAACCACTTGCAGGAGCTCGTAGCCTAACTGAAGCTGAGACAAGGAGGACACAGGAACCAGGAATGTATACTGAGTACTTGTTGCACTGGCACAAATGAGACTGTGCCAGGTATTTAAATAGGGTGCTCTTTACCTCCATTAGGTAATCTGAGCGTGTGACATGCGGTTGGTCCACAGTGGTCAGGTGACCTATTTGCATGATGATGGCATTATGGAACTGAGATGTGGCCAAACAACTAGGAGACTTCAGGATAAGCGAGGTTGACTGGGGCCGTGATGGAGGACCAAGACTAGCACAGTCGTGAAACTACATAAAACACCAGCATTGGTATATTCACTGGATTTGGGTAAATATAGATTATTCCCATAATGGGGCGTAGCAAAAGTGGGGTTGTAATAAAAAGAAACATAGAAAAATAAATTTAAAAAAAGCATATGACCCAGCTGGATACTTACTTTATATATATAGATTTTGAGGCAGAGTGTGTGCCACGGGGCCCCCTGTTCTGAGGGGCTCGTGTGCATTGAACACCCTGCACCCATTATAGATATACGCCAATGGATGCCAGTTGGTTATTTTAAAGGTTAAAGCATTTAATAAAATAAACAAGTGGGAGCAATGCTGGCATGACTTATTGCTTTATACTAGGAAACAAGTTGTAGCACTGATTCTGGGAAAAATATACACACAACAGAAATATTGAGAATACTCAATTTAGTTTTGTATGGGGCTGTAATTTTCATATTGTCATACATTCAGCCAAGTGTTTAAATATATCTACTAAACAAAAGTTAACATGCTTGTAAAATAAAATTAAAAAAACTTAAATATCAATTTTCAGTAAACTTGTTTGTGTTTTTAACATAAGCTTCAATGGAGCATGTTATATGTCAAATAGATAAAATATTAAAAAGATTTATAATAATTTATATAAACATTCTTTTAATTTTATTTTAAAAAAGCAATTTCAATTGTGTGCAATGGCTTGTGAAATAAAGGATGTTTTCTGAAGTTACACCATTAATGTTTTCCACCTGCATAAGGATATTGCCTTATACATCACCAGTTGTCAAGGGAGTATCACTAAATATTGCAAAGCCTGCTGTGGCTTACAGGTAGTTACTTTTTATCAGTTGATTAGATTGGGGCAACATAATATGAAAACGGAATACGTGTGAATTCTCCTGCCGTGACATAAACCTTTTTTTATCACCGAACCCTTGAGGATCTAGAGAAAACAAACTGCAGAATAAGTACAACAGAAAGAAAAGAATAACAAAAAAAGGTAAACTTTGGATGGCCAGTTATTTGTTATTAGTATAAATGCCACAAAATAATTTAGCTAAACAGATAAAATGTTATTTATTTTTAAATTTAGATGTATTGTACTATAAAATTTAGCACTTCCCATTATCAGATTTACATCTAGTAATCTTTTTTTTCTACCAGTGTTTTTAAATACAACTCAAACAGCAATCACAAGAAACTATATTGTAAAGGTTTTTATTGGAACTGAACTTAAGAGAAGCAGCCTTATTGGTTGCAGGGTTCCCAAAATGAAGCTATAATAGATGCTACAATTATATGTGCAAGACTGCATGTAGAAATCAGGTCACTCCTAGGCACTACAGTAATGCCCTCTTCTGCTCCTCTACAAGCTCACTGCCACTCTAAAGTGTCACAGGCTTCAAGTTGGAGCTTAGATTTAGGAGTCCTGGCCCTGGGCTCTGCCAGGGAGCCTCTGTGGCTTGCATTGTAGATGGGCATCAGGACCCTTTCTGAAGGTTAGGCACTGTGCAGATGTCTTCCTTGTTCCCCTGTCACTGGGCAAGGTCTGTGTCTTGTGTGCCTAATAGGAAATACCGCATTGCAAATGAGGTCACTTTTCTCTACTCTTTTGGCAGGACATAACTTAGGACCAGATCCAGACCGCTGTACAATAGCCGAATTCTGCAAGCTGTTTGCAATGTGCATGCCAGATGTTCTGCGTCAGATCACCAGGCAAATTCCATAAGGTGGGCAGAGGAAAGCATTCGAATTTTTCAGCCTGAATTTCTGTGTTGATCAGCGCTCAAATGTACGGTTCCGTACAGACTTCCTGACCTTCATGTGTTTACCGTCAGGATTTAGTCCTTAGTTAGAGTGTTGTTCTGTGACATAGAATTTTCTTGTGATTAGCTCTTACAAGTATACAGGGTACAGTATTCTGGTAGAAAGGCTTCTGACAACTCATCATAAGATGATAGCATGTCACTAAAAAGACACCCTTTGGTCCAGACAGAAGTATGATTAAAACAACTTTGTTGATCAAATTAAGATAAATATACTGGGGTTGGAAATCTACTTCTGCCTTCTTCAGAAGCCAACTAGGCTCTATTCCACTTGTTGAATCTTGCAACCCTGCTGTCCATATACTGAATGGCGGGGCTAATAGGGCTGAGAAAAGCTGAGCTCAGGGGAGGAAAAATTATGCCCCCCACTGGTTTGTGGTGTGAGGCATGCTGCATAATGTATGTCTGTCATGTGATTGAAATTCAAATGCTAGGGATTGGTCATAATCCACCACTGAATGCTATTTTTTGGGTTATATAATATTTCTTAAATTTGATTATAAAAAATACTTTTGTATTTCACTAGGCAAAATTATAGGACCAGATTCACAGATCGGTCTTCAGGTGGTTTTGCGTGCGTATTTTTACTATCGGATGAACTGCGCATGCGTAGTAACTTTATTTACGTTAAATATACGCACATAAGTGGGTGGGGGGAGGCATTTAAATGAGTATTTGAGGGCGCGGTTACATAGAATCGCACGTACGGCATACCTAAACACACGCAAGTACACACGTAAAGTTAGAGATGCTCTATGGAGGCGTAAGTGTACGATTGCACGGCCATGAGAGGGGAGTGTCAGGGGTGTTGGTGGGTGTTGCCTTGCTATGTGCGTGCGTATAATTGCGTACTTTTAAAAAATGGATCTGTGAATACAGCCCATAGTTTCTTTACAATGTTCAAGCTATTATTGTGCAATCACTGCCTTTCCGAAGCTGGGTACACATTACGGGGGTGATTCAGAGATGCGATAGCGAAAAGATCGCAAATATACGCACCGTAGGTAAGATCTTACCAGGTTACAGCCCACTGCATAAACAGTCACTCCCCTTGCAAACAGCGGCGGATCTTAAAGTTAGACCACCATTGACTAACCCTAACTCTGCGCTGTCATTTGAGATCTTAAGGGAAGTAGTAGTGTTTATTTGCGATCCTAAGTGTCAGCCCGCGCCCACTTTCCCTCATCTCCCTGCCTCCCCCCGCCCATTTTCATGCAAATCCTTCAGATCGTAAACTTTCGCAGCACTTAAGATCTTAAGTGCTTGCGATCGATTCAAAGGTACGCTCTTAGCGAATTTACGCTCCTAACCTCTACGTAGACGGCGTTGCACTATTACTACGCATGCGCAGTTATGCAAATTTTCTAAGATCCTAAATATACGCACCTAAGTTGCGTGAAAATCGTATCTCTGAATCAGCCCCTACATGTGTTATACTTAATTATTGTGCAGATCACATGATATACAAGTGTTTACTGTAATATCTGATCAGTATGTACATTGAATGATCATGTCGAATCAATTCAAAGGACATCATATCGTTTAATTAGATTTACTAACCTGCCTAATATTAGCTCATGTCGTATGTACACATGACGAGCATGCTGATAGTCATTAGTGAAATCATTAAATATATTGCATTGCATGTAATTCAATGTAGTGTGTACCCAGATGAAGTAATTGCATTGTGAATTATTTTTGTAATAACGAAATGAAACTGACAAGTATTATAAACAAAAACGATGCTTTATTTTGGGTTGCAAGTCTTGCTTTCAGTCAGACATTTATTTGTAGGATGCATTCTGAATTCTTAGTTTTCAGTGCAGTAGTCATTAATAATTCATATACAGCAGGAAATCTATCAATCTTGCCATGCTAAGTAACTAAAGTTTGAGCGAGTATTATTCTACAGATAAATTATACAAAATCAGGCAAGATAATAAATTATCCCTATTAACACAAGTATAATATATGAAAAGAACACAGATTATTAATAAGATATATTATAAAATGGAATATATTTTTGAAATAAACAGAATTATAGTTGAAAACAAGGCTGCATAATACAACATGTGTTAGACTTACTGTTCGCAAGAGCTATTAATATGATGCACACTGCTGCTCACATAAGCAATTATTTGCGAAATAAAAAAGGTCTGACTTAAGAACGACACCAAACTCTGCAAAACAAATTTGCACTGTTGGAGAAGGCAAATTTAAAAAATTGTAGACAGCATTAGAATTGATGGGTGACAATTCCTAATTCAGCTTTCAATTCCTATATTTAAGACATGGTTGTCTACTACCTGCCCACAAACCTGCCTCACGTTTTTAAGTTCCTTATGGCACTTAAGGGCTACCTTATCTTACCTGCGTAGTTTCCTTTTTAAGAAGGAAAGTACGCACAGACAATAGCTCTCTCGCCCTCCTTGGCTAATCTACATCCCTTCCCCACCTACCTCCTCCCAGAGTCTGCCTTGGCACGTCTCCTCCTACCTAAACTACCTAAATGGTACATAGATTGTGTAAATGAGCTACTTTGCATGCATAGTAATTCATTTATTATTTCCCCACAATTAAGAAGCCGAAGCTTCTTAAGTATCAATCAGGTCCAATTTGTTCCCGTCTGGAGATCTCTAATGCAAGAAAGATGCCAGTATGGGGGTAGTGCTTAATCACACAATTTTTGCCAACCGTGTCCTAAAGCACCGCCCATATGCAACACTGCTATTCAAATTTTTACTTTTGAATGGGGTGTGGCTTGATGATGCAAATTACCTTATCAAGTCCTGTCCAATCCCTAGTAACACTAAGAATTGGATGAGTACTGATAGGCAGGAGGTGGGGTTTGAGGGCGTGATTTGCATAACCTCACGTCTTTAAGCCATTTGTGGGAGATTTGTCTGCTCTCCTGGGATACCGGAAGAAATACCCGAATTTTAGGAGTCTCTTGGATGTTCCAGGAGAGTCGGCAACCCTGATCTATAAAAATAAATAAATAAATATATATATAGAAAATAGCAGAGTTCAGCGTGCTCAATTATGCAGAGCAAATTGTCCCACTTAGCTGATGATATATCGAAGATCTTCAAATCCACAGGTTTGCAGGAATGATTTTAATCGTCCCAGTCTCAAATTAAAATCACCAGACAGCTAACGTAAGCTACATGTAGGATACACTTGTTAATCACAGGGAACCCTAATATTTAGAACCAAAATGTAACGCATAGTGTGTCAAGACATTTTGACAGTTAGTTAGACTAAGTTCCATACAGGTGTGGGTCCCTGCTAAAAATGGCCCTACTTCGATAGGGCCATTCTCTCCCAGCCAGATATCGATTGCTTATGCCTCAATGAGGCATAGCAATCGATCCACAGAGCACCGAACGCGGGTGCTCTAAAAGGTAAGGCTAAAAAATACCCCAACCCTTCCCCTAATTCTAACCGTAACCCTCCCCTTCCATTACCATAACCCTAACACTCCCTTCTCCACAGCCTGACCCTAACCCTCCCTTCCCCACAGCCTGATCCTAACCCTCCCTTCTCCCTAGCCTAACCGTAACCCTCTCTTCTCTATAGCCTAACCCTAAGGGCCCCCCTCCCCACAGCCTGACTCTAAACTTCCCATTCTATGGCCCTAATCCTAACCCTCCCTTCCTAAGAGCCTAACCATAACTCCCCCCTAATACTAAAATGCCCCGGAGAGCTTACTCATCTCTCTGGAGCTGTCAGCGGTGAGTCCTGCGGGTCTCTGTGAAAATGAATGGGTGAGTATGCCGGTCGGCCCACTCACCCATTCATAAGAAAATTATAAAATGGGCCCCTATTTGAAATAGAGACAGCTGAAAAGTAACTTTCGGCTGTGTCTATTTCTGAAAGGAGCCTTCGTTGCGGGAACTTCAACCGGTTCCGTACAATAGATATTCCTTAGTAAGGGGCTGTGCTTCCCCTCCACTTGTCAGCTGGATCTCCCTTCATGGAGTTGGCAAAACAGTAACACAGTGGTAACACAGTGTGATGATGACCAGGGATACTTTGTGGCACATCAAATAAGTTAACAATATGGCAAATTGTTTCATTGTTCTTCATAAACTACACAGCTGACACAATTCTGATTAGTATAAAATGTCAAAGTCAATGGAATGGAAAATGTTAAATCTTTAATGGTTCATATACCTTTGTTGCCTAATGGTCAAAGCAACTACAAACATATCATGTTATGATAATTTGCTTTGAAGAACCCTTCAAAAGAACAGCAGTGCTTATTTTTTCTGACCATGTTGCTCAAGAAGGAGCACATTTACATACCACCCAGTGGCAAACGCAGGATTTTGAAAGGGGGGTTTCCAGTGTTTGTAATATATGTGGGGTATATTAGGGGTCTGAACATGCCACACTATATAAAGTACAGTATATGTGGGAGGGATCTGGAAATGGCCACAAAGCATAATATACGGTTTATATTAAGGTTTGGGAATAGCACACCACAGGCCTGGATTAACCACAGGGTGAGCCCCCACACACACACAGGGACCCCCACAAACATCCAGTCTTCAGCACTCCTGCAACTCTTTAGGAGGATGGATTTCAGTGATTGACATCTTCCTCTTATGTACTCTGTATCGTGATAGTGTGCATATATATATATAGCAAGGAGTACCGACAGTTTACTTGCCCATGGGTCCCCACAAACCTTAATCCGGCTCTGGCACACCATATACAGTATACAGTGTAGACCCATAATGTACCCAAAATTAACTTTCTAAATTTCTAATATACCCCATGTATATTACAGTATGTGTCACCTATAATACACCACATATATCCCACAAGAAATGAAAATTAAAAGGTCTAAAAAATAAAAGTGAAATATTTCAGTATAATTAAATGGAATATGAATATGCTATATATGGACCTGATTCACACTTAAGAAAGTTCTAAAAATAAGAACCTAAAGTTACTCCTGAGCAAAACCATGTTGTTTTCAGGGGGAGTCAATTTAATTGTATTCTTTGCATGCAGGAATACATCTTTGAATAGCTTACTGAAAACAGATACTGACCAGCTTTACTATCACACTGTTATTTAGACTTGGGCTGGGAAATATCACCTCTCAACACTAGTACTGTTTGCAACAGATGAAATATGACTCCCCCTGCAATCAACATGGTTTAGCCCAGGAACTTAAAGTCACTCCTGGGCATGGTGATTGCAGGGGAGTCATATTTCATCTGTTGCAAACAGCACTAGTGTTGAGAGGTGATAATTTCCAGACCATGTCTAAATAACAATGTAATACTAAAGCTGGTCAGTATCTATGTGCAGCAAGCTATTCAAAGATGTATTCCTGCATGCAAAGAATGCTATTAACTTGACTCCCCCCCAAAACAACATGATATTGCCCAGGCGTAACTTTAAGTTCTTATTTTTAGAACTTTCTTAAGTGTGAATCAGGTCATATGTCCTCATAATACCGCACTGTGTATCTCCATAAATGGAAGCTAGCATACAAGGATTAAGGATAATTCAAGTTAATTGAGTTACATCATGTTGCTTGAAAAAGTCCCATACTGGGATGAAACGTGTTGCCTGTGACTTGTCTTATGCCTTTATTGAGAAACTTTCCATTATATTTCAAGCTCTGTCTGAACCATTTAACAACCTCCGTCAGTACTAATCACACCGTTATCCAGCTGTCCGGGGATGCCTGGCATTGTGATATGAGATTTATAGTACTCACATCTTCAGCTTCTCCGCATAGCAATTTCTTCACTGTTTCCTGCACTTCACGTACAACCAGGGGTTAATTATAGCTGCCTGCTACTTCCAAGTGACAGTCCTGTGCACAAGTGCATGTTTAATTTACTACTTGTCTGAGACGCAACAGACACCGAGTCCCAGCCGATATACAGCTTGTGCTCTCTCCTATATCCACGTGCCGTCTCTGCTGTAGAGGTGATCGGACGCTCATATTTAAGCAAGTGACTGGTAACATGGCATCCACGTTGTAATTCTAACCTGCATTTGTTTACAGCACATTTGGGACCTTATCTTTATCTTAATATTTATTTGACTATTGGAGGTATTAATCTAACCTGTAATTTGTTTAAAGTACAGCTGAAGCTTGTGGCTTATTTGTGAGCTTGTTTTATTTGGTGCTGAGGTATAGTGGTATATTGATACCTACCATTCGGGCCTCTCTGAGGTTCCCTGCAGACTATACCCCATGCTTTTCATATCTTCTATATAACCCTATGTCTCTCATTTTATTGTGGGCTATTTTTTATAAATTTTTATTGATATTTACTGTCATTTTATTTAGAATAAAATTTGTTTGTGATTTGTACCACTTGCACTGTTATTCACTCTCACCGCAGGATTTTCCAGTGCGGCTACCTTTCTATATTTTTCATTTTAGGTTGTGCACTCACCTATATAACCAGCGCAGGATTTTCCCTGTTGTAGAGTGAACCCTTTCCTTCCAGCTTTTCCCATACATTTATCCCATTGTTAGCACTCATCAATTCTTTGTTTTGCCATTCCTAGCTCCTGTCTTTACTGTCCTGTGTCTTTTCATCCATTCCCACATTGTTTTTCTCCAACTCTCATCCCACTTGTCTTTCTATTAAACCCCCTACCCAGACCCCCATCCCTCTCCCCAGGCTTCTGTCTTTCTCCAACCCTCACCCCAGGCTCCTGTCTCTCTCTAACTCGTACCCCAGGCCTCTGCCTCGTTTCAACCCCCAGCCTAGGCCTCTGTCTCTCCAACCCCCACCCCAGGCCTCTTTCTCTCTCCAACCCCCACCCCAGGCCTCTGTGTCTCTCAAACCCCCACCCCTGATACCTGTCTTTCTCTACACCCTACTCCATGCCCCTGTTCCTCTCCAGCCCCCAATATCCTCGATTTTTCAGTAATCTTTTCTTTTACCTTCTTTTTCCTCTTCTGTTCCTGTAACTCTGGGTCATGCTTAAAGATTTTCCTCCCCCTCTGTCTCTCCCCACCCCCCACCCCCAATCCTCTGTATCTCTCCAACCCCCACCCCAGGTTCTCTTCTCTCTCCAACCCCCACCCCAGGCCTCTGTGTCTCTCAAACCCCCACCCCTGATACCTGTCTTTCTCTACACCCTACTCCATGCCCCTGTTCCTCTCCAGCCCCCAATATCCTCGATTTTTCAGTAATCTTTTCTTTTACCTTCTTTTTCCTCTTCTGTTCCTGTAACTCTGGGTCATGCTTAAAGATTTTCCTCCCCAAAATTGCAGATCCCTTGGGGGTGGGGCTTGTACAGAGTACTAAAATCTAGATAAGCTATGTCTACAGCTCCCCCTTTAACTAAAAAAAAATTCAATAAGATTTGTTTGACATGATCCTTCCCCAGTGAATCCATGCTGCCTGGGATCCTGTAAGTTACTGGATTTAAGGTACTGTACAATTTGCATAAATCACGTAACCAACTAACCACCAATTACAGTTCAAAGTATTTCTGGGGGTTGAGGCAGGTTGAGTCTGTGGTTTGCATGAAATTGCGGCCTCAAGTTGAGTGCAGGAGATTTGTAGGCTCTCCCAGGATACCGAGGGAACTGGTCGAACTTCGGGACTTTCTCGGAGAGTCGGCAACCCCGTGATATATAATTCATCGTGCCACTAAGGCCTATAGTTCTGCAAAGTTTTGCAAAACTGTCAGGAAGTTTGCCAGTATTACTCAAGTGATTTTTTAAAAATCATATGCTGAACCATTCTTTTAATAAGTCTAGTTTGTCTAAGACTACCATGTATTTTTGTAATGGTTCCAAGCATTTTTCATCTATTCAGCAAATACAAGCATTTCTTAGCCACACAACTTCGGCAGTCATTAATCTACATATATAAATGCAAGACTGGAAGAACAAACCACGGTCCCTGGACAATTTCACAAACTACATTTCTGCTAAACAGAATTTGTACTAGGTGCAATAATTAGCTGTGTCATAGCCTCAAATAATAGGCGTTCATAATTTATGATGCTATCGAATTGTTGGCTTCAGCTTTACTGTGACTTAATGTAGGAAAGGAATCTCTCTAATACAAGTGCAGATATAGGTATTTATTTTAGTTTATTTAAGACCAGTCAATCATTTGTAACAAATGATGTGTTCAAACATAGCTTGGATGTGATTTAACCTGCATCTAGCCAACTTACTTACTATGATTTCCTGATTCAGTCACATATAGGGTCAAAGAAAAAACACATCTTTAAGGTGCAATGTATTTTTGGACTCTATCCATACTTACAGTTCTGCTGCGCAGCGGCAGTGAAGATCTGATGCAGCTTCCAACTGTCACAAATGTATTAACTGATATTTAAAAACTCTTCAACAAAGGTGGTTACCATAGTAACTGACAGTTGGAAACTGAGGAGTAGAGTATTTTGTACCTAATGCAATGGGTCATATTGGAGGGTATGCTGATGCTGGGTCCCTGCTCGCAAGGTTCAAAAGTCTGTATCCCACGAAGGGCATTTATCAGACCTCAGTTTGCTATTTGCTTTCCTCTTCTCTACCATTTAATGCAATAGCTGTCCGTATCCCACCCCATCCTGTCTATCGGAAACACTTCCAATAGAGAAATATATATCCAGAAATACACGATCCATACTGGGATATGCTATGTATACGCGGTTGCAAAATGTGCCCATTTTCTGATCCTAGCGACTGAAAAACACTCCTTTTTATGTTATCATATATTATTGACTATTTAAAATATATTCTTAGGGGCAGATTCAGCACTGTGCGATGATGGGATTAGGCACGAAGTGCAACTATATCTGTCTATTACAGTAGCTATGATAAATCTGCATTGTACATTCGCATTATGTGCTGTTCTGGAGGCACATTGCACTCAATTGAATCTGCTGCATATAGTTGTAATAATTGATTTGTTTTATGCTATTGGATCCCATTCTGGGCGGCACTATCCAGGACTCATTCATATTGTAACCATATTGTAACCACTCCCATTAACCTGAATGCGTTTCCAACACAAAGAACTTACTTTAAGTTTTTCAGCTGAATTGTGCCTAAATTCATGCAAATTGTAAATCTGGATGGTAAGGCATTAAGAGGAAACACCTATACTGTAAAATGACTATGATCGTGTTTGTGGAAAGATGGTTTTGAGCTGGATATTGAGCCGGATCCAGAGGTCATTGCGGTCGTTATGATATTGGTAATATGTCCAGATTCCTACCTTAACTTTTACAATCACATATGCGGCCTTACAGCCGCATACCTGATCGGAACGGGGCTTACCCCCGCCCTTTCCCCTCATTACCATGTCTATCTCTGCCTTCACGGCAAAGATACAACATTTGTAAAGGGGGGGGGGGGAGCCCCTTTCTCTCATGCGCACAAACTTCCAGACGGGAATTATGTATGAGGTGTATTTAATTTCCCTGTCGGCCGTAATTGGGGAGCTGGCCCATTATGTATTATATTGAATATTTTATATAGGTTTGAAAATAAAAGATTTTTATTTAGCAATAAAACAATTTATATTTTTTCTTTTTTTTTTTCTTCAGTCTTTCTGTGACAGATAAGAGAAAGAGGGGACGGGCTCCATCCACCTGGCCCGTCTCGGGTCTTTAGGGCCTCAGCCTAGGTTAGGCTTATTGGGCCGTATTCAAAGATCCGTTTCTAACGATAGTTCCGTGCGTATATTTATGATCGGATCGATTTTGCATCAACTGTGCATGCGTGGTAATAGTGTCTACGTTGAAGTTAAGGTCGGAAATGGCTAAGGGACAGACTTGTGATTCGGGCGGGGAAGAATCCGAACCTAAGTGCGGCAGAAATATACACACCTAAGGATTTGCATAGAGATGGGCGGGAGGAGGCATTTAGATGAGGGAAAGTGGGCGCGCTTACAGAGTTAGGGGAGACATTGAGATGAGGGAAAGTGGGCGCGCTTACAGTGTTAGGGCCGTAAATAAACTAACACATAAGGCCGGAAGTGAGTGCGGCCAGATAGGGCAAGTCAATGCAGGTGTAAGTTTAGGACCGGCCGGAGGTTGCGAGGTAGAGTGACTGTGTTTTTTGGTGGGTGTAACCTGCTCCGACCTGCCACTTAGTTGCGTATATTTGCGGCCCGATCGCTGGCGGATCTCTGAATATGGCCCATTATGTGGTTGCACCTGTCAGTAAAAGGCTATGAGGAAGTTCCCTCGGTCTCTCACTGCCTGGAGAGCAGGATAGAGGCCTGCTGAGAGAAACTGCTATTTGTCTATAAGTCATATGCTCTTCTGTGATGGGATATTAGATCCCTTAACTTTAGAAAGGAATTATCATTGTGTATTAGTTATAAGTCGGATAGGCCAGGATTTTTTCTTTTTGTTTTGTTTATTAGTTTTCTGACAAAATAAAATTTTCTGTGGCAATTTTAGAAAAGCGTAATATGGTCTGGCTGTTACATGGGAAAGTGCTGCTGGTTTCACCAGGAATCAGCAACTCAACCCTGAGGTTGCGACAATGTAAATAAATATATATATGTTGTATTACATAGTTAAGGTTTCCAATGGACAATATACAGCAAAATAAATCCTTTTTTGTGTAGGCATAATGGACCTGATTCAGAATTATGTACGCACGTAACTTAAACATAGTAAGTTACGTGATATTCAACTGCACATGTGCAGTAACCATTTGCGTACGGATCTTGCTAACGCAAATTGCGTACTTAAAATTCCGTTCTGAAATTACGTCCGTCCTCCTAATTTTTGGGCCTGATTCAGAATTACGTTTGAAATGCGTACGCAACTTAAGAACGTACAGAACATTACGTTGGTGTCTTACAGTCTGTATTTCATTTATCACAGTATTACACACAGTTTAGTCAGTATATTATAAAAAAAACAAAAAAAAACATTAATTGGTCCCATCATAATGTAAGGTATGAAATTTGAAAACATTTAAATAATAATGGTTACATAATTATAATAATAATTGCACATTAACATGTACAGTTCAAAACTTTCTACAAATATTACATGTAGTTTCCTTAATGATTTCCTGTAGTTACTTGATTAAATAGCAATAACACACAGCTCAGCATCATGTGCAAATTACATACTTAACATAGGTACGCAATTTTCGTACCAAACTTACGCACAGAAAATGTCCGCGCTTAAAATGTGCATGGACGTAATTTAATAGTGGGTGTTCCTATTATTTTCCGTGCCCATTTGTGTTCCTAATTTCCGTACTTATGTTCCGTACGTTCTTAAGTTGCGTAAGCATTTCAAACAATTCTGAATCAGGCCCAGTATTTTTTGTGATGATCATTCCATGAATAACAGGCATAACAAATTTGTATTACAATCACTGGTGTCCTTAACATTTTTATGTTGATATGATGCAGAATGAATCAAGCCATTCATGCTTTCATCCATTGTACTAACTCTCAATGAACAATGTAATGTACCTTATATGTATTGACGGATTCAAGGTCAGTCAATAAACTGCATTATGTGAGAGCTGTTGTGATTTTTCTGTACACAGAAGGATCTTGTATTTCATACATTTGAGCTATTTTTTTTTTTAAAAAAGGACTTTTTTCAGCTGCAATGGAAATCTTGACTTCATTTTTTGCGTTATTGAAGGTTTCAATGCTTTGCAATTAACGCTCACATTTTCCCCTGTTTGGAGCAAAATATGTCAAAAGCATATTTAAAAATAATTGATAAAACAAAATCTGGATGTTTAAGAAAAAAAATATTCACATGAAGGGCCGTATTCACAGATCTGTATATTTAGGTACGGTTTAACTGCGCACGCGTAGTAAATTTATTTACGGAAGTTACACTGAATATATACACGTAAGTGCTTTAGGCATGGTCATGTGAATTGCAATTGAGGACATACAGAAGGCTGTGCGGCGTAGAAATTCTTACTTGAAAGTGGGTGGGGGGAGGCATTTAAACGAACGCTTGAGGGTGCCGCTTTACTGAATCGCACACACGGAAGTCATATACGCATGTAAGTACACACTTAAAGATCAGAGTGGTTTATGCAGGTGTAAGTCTACGATTGCACGGCCGGGAGAGGGGAGTGTCCTGGGTGTTGGTGGGTGTTGGTGGGTGTGGCCTTGCTATGTGCGTGCGTATAATTGCGTACTTTAAAAAAAAACAGATCTTTGAATACGGCCCAAACTGATTAGATAGAATACACCTTGGAGCTGTAAAAGTTAATTACACTGTATCCCAAATGCAGTACAAATGTGAACACCAACAAAAAAAATAAATAAAACACACACAAACACACATATATCTGCCTGCATCATGACATCTCCCACAGGTAATTTTATCAGTTGATACACTTGCCCCATTGTAGTAATATATCCCCCAGTCATGCCCATAGTTCATTATATACTCTTCAATAGGGGCCTCTCTGTAATAGGGGTAGAACTAGGGCCAGTGGAAAAAGAAAGCACTGCCTGGTGGTGTCAACTTCAACCTGGAGCAGACTGATACAAAGTAGAGTGCAATGCTCTCCTCCCCTATAGGCAGCAGCATATCCTCCAACATTTCATGACCAAAAAATTGTAAACTCAGGGGCAGTTCAGATGGAGGAGACATGTCTTGCCTGAGTGTGGGACCCCATCAAGAACAGCCCGGGAAATCGATTGCTTCTGCCTCGAAGAGGCAAAGCAATTGATTCCCGGAGAACCAAACACAACTTGGACTTGGATGTGACTTAAGGGTGAAGGGCATTGATGGGTCAGCACTAACTGGGCCACTTATGGTAGAAGTCAGTGCAGCCCTTTTTGCCTGTACAGACTATTAAAAAATGGTATAGGTGGAGGACATGCAGCAAAAGAGTAACATCAGATAGGGCCGCCATCAGGGGAGGACAGTTGGGACTACTGTCTGCAGCTGATGGGGGCCCGCCATCATTACAGGGCCAATGTGCAGAGAAGAGTTTCCCTGTGCACCGGCCAAATGGTAACGCAGGTCATTAATGACGTCACATAGGGGGCGGGGCCCACAAATTCTGAAGGCGGCTTTGACATCAGACATCAGGGCTGGTGGCTGGACTGTAATCTGCTGCCTCTGCTTTGCTGCCTGTATAACATGCAGCAGTGCGCCTGTGGTAGAAAGCCTCTACAGTTTAGCAATAGCAAGTCATGTAGGAAGTAGGAAGGGTGCCATGAAGGTATTTTTTTATTGCATTGTGATACGCATATACTGATTTTTATTGTTTCGTGCTGATGAAGTCTATATTGCAGTCACTAGGATGAAATCTTGGGGCTAGATTTACTAAACTGCTAGAAAGGAAAAGTAGAGATGTTGCCCAGAGCAGCCAATCAGATTCTAGCTGACATTCTCTAGTATGTATTAGGAAAGTGAGAGCTAGAATCTCATTGGTTGCTATCAGCAACATCTCCACTTTTTTTCCCCACAGTTTGGTAAATCTAGCCCTTATTGTTTGATGTTCTCTTTGATGCAGTCTGTATTATATTGCAATCACTAGAATACAGCCTTATTGTATGGTGGCCACAATGATGCACTCTGTAATGTATGGCAGTCACTAGAATTCAGTCTATAATAACCATAATAAGTTGTAACAAAACAAACAAAAACCCCATTTGGCATGAAATTGCTTAGTTGATAACATGATAATCCAGAGACTGAACTGGACAGCGGACTGCTGGACTGGACTGGATTACTCCAGAGACTGGACTGGACAGCAGACTGCTGGACTGGACTGGATTGTTTCAGAGACTGGACTGAACAGTGGTGGATAGCAGAGCAGGCAGGCTGGTAGCAGAGGTGCAGGTAATGCTGGTAGCTGTAGTGCAGGTAATGCTGGTAGCTGTAGTGCAGGTAATGCTGGTGAGCTTGGAGAAGCAGGCTTCACTAGCAAGGGATTCAGGGAGCAGGATGCAAGACAGACTGGATTGTCTGGATTGTTGGTGGGTGTTTCCTTGCTCCGGCCATGCGTATAATTGCGTACCTTTGAAAAACGGATCTCTGAATACGCCCCCATGTTTCCAGCATCAAGAGATGGTAGACTCATCGATTCCAAATGGTCTTATAAATCCTCCCAAATGCGGCACAAGTTAAAAGGCAGAGAATACTGTCCAATGAATCAAAGAATTTTCTTTTTGTTTTCCATTTGCTTTTGCAACTAGTGTAAAATCTTGCTCTTTTACTGCTCTGTAGAAAGGTTTTTAAGATTGGAAGCATTTATATCCTCTCACTGATATTCATGAAAGTTCTTATTCCCTCAATACATGTTATCTGAAGTAGAAAGATTTAGAAAAATATCTAAAAGATACAAAAACTTTGGATTCTGATGTACAAAACAGTGTACAGAAAGAAACTGAAAAGTTGGAAACATTTAAATGTTAGTTGTTGATGTTATTCTATATTGTGCCAAAAATCACTTGACACTGAACCTTATTTACACTTAAGAAAGTACAGAATCTCCATGTGTATTTTACAATCAGTTAGACTGTGCATGCCCAGAACCCAAATATACGCACGGAAATCATTGCTGACTGATTCACAAACACGGACATCAGACTTAAAACTGATGCGTGTATTGGCACAGAATGAGTCCCGCATGCGTAGCTAGATGGACAAGACTCTTAATGCAAATGAGCTGCACACAGGCAACTAATGTACGTTATGGGCGTTCCAACAGAGGTAGGACTGATTCACAGGAAGTAGTGCCTTAAACTAACATACGCACGGGAAATGTTAAGGCAATGTCTGTCTGGCAGGGATTGGGCATGCTGAAGTGAAGGACTGACCCCTTCCACGGAACTTTTACAGAACTCACTTCTGTACGGAAGGAGTTACAACTCGTAACATCTGACCTGTGCATGCGCCGATGTTACTTGTCAAGAAACTTATGCAAGAGACTTACATAAGTCCTCTACCTCACTTAAATCTAAATCGGGGCCATACTGTATATCTCAGATAACTAGTTAACTACATTCATTTGTTCCATGCGCTGTCCACAAAACTTATTGGAACATGTGCTGCCACTGTGTCATCCGTGATGATAAAAAATGTAGGTGCACTATACTAAGAATGTTTCTACTCTAAGATAGGAAGTTTTCGTGAGGCAGATTGGCAACACTTTTTAAGGGCCATTGTGAGATCAGGTGGACATCAAAACAAAATGCTATTGGGGCTCTTAAGAAAAATAAATGAGGGCCGTATTCACAGATCCGTTTTCCCATGGAGTTGCGTGCGTATGTTTAAGTACGTTTTAACTGCGCATGCGTAGTAACTTTATTTATGTAAGTTAAGTTGATTATACGCACGTATGTGCTTTAGGCACAGCCATTTGAATCGCACTTAGGGATATATACGTACGGAGGGGCAGGGTTGAAATACGTAACTTAAAAGTTACGTGAAAGTGAGTGGGGGGGGGGCATTTAAATGAGTCTTTTAGGGCGCGCTTACATAGAATCGCATGTACGGCATACATATACTCACGTGAGTACACACTGAAAGTTAGAGGTGCTCTATGGAGGCGTAAGTCTACAATTGCGCGGCTGTGAGAGGGGAGTGTCAGGGGTGTTGGTGGGTGTTGGCTTGCTACATGCGTGTGTATAATTGCGGACTTTGGAAAAAACGCATCTCTGAATCTGGCCCTGAATGAGGTGTTTACAGTGCCCCATGAAATGACTAAGTGGAACTCGGGCACAGTTTCTGGACAAAGAGACATTCTAAAACAAAATGACTTCAGATTCCTTTGTCTTTTATATCTTTGAAAAAGAATTCTAAGAAATACTGACATAATCAACAAATCTATGCAGAGCAAAAGCATTTCCCCTAATGATGCTTCTAACATGACCCAAGACATTCAAAGAGCGTGTGAAGAGGGACACAGTCAGTTCTAGAGTATGGGAGTCAATCAGATAAAACACTTAGTATTGGTATAAACTTTTCTGAGAAAAGGAGAAGATAAGAGGAAGCTTTGACCTCTGAGTTGGCTACAGATGATGACTTTCACTCCCGAACAGAATATCAAAATGAACAAATATTTGGTTTATGACAGACTGATGTTAGAAATAAAGGATCAATATGAAAGTATTGCATCAATGTCATCAGAGCTTAGTTTTTTTTGTCAGGAAAAGCCTTGAAGAACGAACCTGTCACTCACCTACAGAAATGTTCTTGTTAAGTGTAAGTCTCAGCAGTTGCAGACTAAGCTTCTGAAGTTGAACGCTTCCAAGCTCAAGCTATTGAACATGTAGAAAATATAGTCATCTATCCAAATGGATTCAGTAAGATGCAGATGTAAGTACTCCCTGAAGGATGCATACCCCCAATGTGGAAATTACCCTAAGGATCTTACTGATATTACCTGTCAATGGTGACATCCTGCAAGTGTAGTTTCAGTTAAAGCTGATTAAAATTGATTTTTCATCCAGTATAGGGCAAGAAAATGTAGCAAATCTTGCTATATGTTCAATTAATCAGAAGATGGTGGAAAATATAAATTTGGAGGTCATAATCAGAGACTGTGGGCTGGATCCAGACTTAAGTAAGTGCTTGAAATTAGTTACTCCTGGGCTAAACCATGTTGATTTCAGGGGAGTCATATTTCATCTGTTGCAAACAGTATTAGAATTGAGAGGTGATGTTTCCTATTCCAAGTCTAAATAACAGTGTGATAGTAAAGCTGGTCAGTATCTGTGTGCAGTAAGCAATTCAAAGATATATCCCTGCATGCAAAGAATACAATTAACTTGACTCGCCCTGCAGTCAACATGGTTTAGCCCAGGAGTAACTAATTTCAAGTCTGGATCCAGCCCTTTGCCTCTATCAAAGGAAGAAAAGATATACGTTTTTTGAATATTGCTTTGATGAGTTACCATTTTAACATAATTTTAAAGAGTATATATATTTTTACTTATGGTATATTTAATAAATATCGATTTTGTATATTTCAAAACTTTCATTTCTTTTGTTGTAACTACAGAGTGCACCTCTTCCATCTATATTTGGTGTGTAGGTGTCCCAAGGGGAAATGGATTCTAGCAATGTATTTAAAAACAGCACTTAGCACTCATATATTGGCAGCTTCTCTCACACAGATGAGATGGTTCTCCGCCCCCACTAAATCCAGACTCAGGCTTCACCTCTTGCCTAAGGGATCTTAGCCGGTCAACTTCAACCCCTGGGATTGGGTATCGTATCTGCAAACTTGTTCTACTGTAGCATTGTGTAAAAAGCCTAGTCAGGATATGTAGAGGATTAGACAAATGTGAATCCAGCTTTAATCGTTTGAAGAAAGCAGTCATACAAATTTGAAAACAATCCTGCAAAAGTCTTGTGTCTGTAAAAACAGCATATAATCTTATGGATGCAAGTAAAAAAAAAACAAAGTAAAGCATAATTATCACCATACTTAACAGGACACAAAGTAAAGATAAAATAGACGTGATACTAAATTCCTGATAAGGACATTTAGGCTGTGAACATTCATGTGAAGGAACAAAATGTATAATACAATCTCATAATTGAATCACAAGGGAACTTGTTAAGAAACTACGAGGAAGGAATAGTTCTCAAGTACAGATGATTTATACAGTGCGTGAAAAATATTTTAACCACTTTCCTTTTAGTGCATATTTCCAATAAAATAATAATAAAAAAAATAAAACATTTTAAAGGTAGACTAAAACATTTTTATGCATTAAAATAATAGGCTAGTGTCATGGACTAAAGTTTAACTCAAATAACATATCTCACTGTCAAAACTGCATTTTATTTAGGGATATACTGTATGGCTGCACAGCAAGAAAGTCACTGTTGATGCAGTTTAGCTGCTATTTCTTGGGTGGACAGATTGCAGAGATCCAAGCAAGAAGCTGGATCTAGTCTTCATGTTTCTGCTGAACTGTGAATTTCAGAGAGGAATGACAATTTCAACAGATGGATTAAGTGGTACGTTTACAGTAAATACTTTCACTTAATGCACACCAATCTAGCCTATATGAATTGTCTCTGACATGCAACTACTTCTGGCCGTTCACCGAGGCTGTGCGTCCAGATTGTTGCCTTGTGATGCCAGCCAATCTCTTGTGTGGGCGGACTTTTCCTGCTGTCCTCATTGGGCGCCTTAGCGTTTCAGTCCGTTCAGGTCCTCTGCCAGCTGATTTCTGTAATCTATTCCTACGATTCTGCGTACCCATATTCCTAGTTGCCCTTCTGTGTCCTCCTCGTCAGTTTCCCAGCTTCCCTTTGTCTCTTCCTTGGAGTGTGTGATCCTGCTGATTGCATGCCCTTGTCTTTGTATTTATTCCCCTTGTGGGTATTTGTCTCTCTGTGTCCCTTACTTGCTTCTCAGACTAGTGAATCTAGTGCATGTCTGCTGCACTCTAGTCTATTGCTGTTTACTGTTTTACCATCTGAGCTCCAGCCTATAGCTATACTTTGTATTACTACCTGCACTCCAGTTTATCTGGTTTCTACCATTCTTAACCTTCTGCACTTCAACCCATTGTTATATTGTGTATTACTACCTGCATTCCAGTTTATCTGGTTACTACTGTACTTTTCCACCTGCACTTCAGCCTATTGTTATATTCTGTATTACCCTCTGCACTCCAGTTATTTGGTATTACTGAGCAGTTTCTGCACCCTAGTCTGTTTGTTTACTCACTGTTCATCACCTGCATTCCAGTCTATCTGGTCACTATTGTGTTTCTGTATGGCCAGTACTAACCTCTGTTCTACATGATTTCAGTCACTGGGGGTAGCGACCTGCCACTGTTCACAGCCAAATCCATCCCCACCATCAGGGACTCTGAGGACTACCCTCCAGTGTCTAGACTTCAAGCCCTGGTGTACCGCTTTCATAACAGGCAGTATGTTATACAGAGCTTGAAAATTTTAGCTCCATGGGCAAAAAGGGAAAAATGGAGCCACTTTGACCTTGAATTAATAACCAGTTTAACCATAAAAATGAACTTACATACACCACACTTTTTGGCTTTGCACCCTGGGTGACCAACTCTATCATACGCCTCTAATTGTGGATCTGACACCTAAGAGTTCATTCAGCACTTTCTTTCATAAGCTTACATGTTTAATGCCTGTAAGTGGTAAAGATATTTTTAAACCCAGATTGCAAATGGCTCCCCTCTGTCCTGGTGTCAGAAGCTGCTGCACCACCTGCTCCTATGTTAGTTTTGGCCTTTGGTAAGTATTTGCCACTTTTTTAAAAAGATTACTGGTTACTTTTTTTTTCTTTGCCATTTCATTTGCTCTAATAGTGGACTGGAACATTACTGAGTTGTAATAATGGACACGGTGTTCTCCATCATGACACTGTAAACAATGTCAACAAATGGAAGGTAACTCATGACTAAGGAGCTACTGGTACACAAAACTCTTTGCTCTCATTTCAATTGAGTAGAAAGAAATTCAGACTTTTATACTTAGGGGATATTCTAAAGCAAATGCCCAATGTAGTTGCAGGCATATTAAATCCTCAGTTGCATTTGTTGACAAGAAAATTAATATAGAAATAAAAGACTTTTGGACCATGTCAAATGTTACAAGAAAAAAAATAAGAAACGAGCAGAAGACAAACAATTATCTGAAATACAATAAATGATAAAAAAGACATTGTTTAGAGGTGACAGCCAACATAATATTAGTTTCCTCTTGCCCAAAGCCTTAGAGACAGTAGTCTCGTTGAATGCTTTGCATTAGCCCTTAGCAAATTTTTCATTAACAATGTCAACATGTGTAGGTAAGTCTAAGACTCAATGTATTGATGCGTTCAGAGCCATAAGTTTTGAATGAGAGCAGTAAAGCTAGGATTAATCCTTCATACTTCATCAAATTACAATTTTACTTGCACACTGCATATGCAATAACAAGTTGAGCTCATCCATAACACTCAAACACCTTTCAGATGTTTCATAATAAACTGAAAGCCAAATCATATTCTATCTCATCACAACCATCACTCTGTTGAATTTCCCATTTATCAATATTAAATGTAATTTCATTTCATGTTAGACATTTTCATTGGATCATTTAGACACCACGAATGGCTTGCCTGCTTTGTAAATCATTGAATTGTTGTAGGAATTGTTAATTAGAACAAAAAAAACTCATATGTACAAATTCAGCATAGACTTTCTCATAAGAGAAATTGTAATTCGTTTCAATTTGATTTGTGCAACTTGCATATATTTTTTTTAATTATGGTGAAATATTTTTATTAATTGTTAGGAAGTTGGTACTAGATTTAAATTAATTAAAACTTGCTATTACTGATATGTTTTTGAAAAATGTTACTTATTGCAACTGACATATTAAAAATGTAGCATTGTCAGTTTATGGAAATATTATGGGTTTGGTAACAGATCTTGAGATACTTATTATAGCAGCATTTGACAAATGATATATTTTACCAACTATTGCAATAGACATGATTGAAGGGCCATACCAATCCCCAGACAATGCAAATGGCAATGTCTGAATACAGTGCAGTGTTATGATACTGTTGTGAAATGGACGCTGTAACCAGGGTACGGAGTCTAACTAGGGCCTGGTTTTCACTAGAGTCCTTGATGGTGGGGATAGTCTGCGCTGCAGGACACCTAGCAGGTCATGGCCCCCGGAGGCAATGCCCGGGAAAAGAAGAGTGAAGACCAAGATGAAGAGGAGACTAGGTGAAGTAGGAAGCGGAAAAGGCAGGATCAGAAGAGACTGACCTGTGACAGACAACACTGAACACAGTACAGGGACGGAGATGGTAGCAGGGCTACCGGGAAAGAAGAGGACAGATTGGACTGACAAGGGGCTCACACAGCGCTACACAAACAGGCGGAACCCCCAAAGGGGGTAACAAAACAGGCATACGGGAAAAGGCAGGGAAAATGGGCAGACACTAGGAAGAGTGAGAGAGCGGGAGAGGAACACTGAAGAAACACGGCAAGGATTCAGACAGGAACAAGATGGGGCACTTAGAAGTCACTGGAACTTGGCAGAAGCACAAGGCACAGGAAAAGGCAGCAGGTCACAGGCTGTAAAACAGATGCTATAATTGGCTCTGTCAGAGTGGCAGAGCTGGTTGCTGGCCACTGATTGGCCAGCAGCCAAAATTGCAGCACATAGGATAGGGTGTTCCCCTAGACAGGGGGAAACATCCAATGACAAGGAGAAGGCGGGAGTTGAAGCGTGCACCCGACCAAAGCCACGGTATTCCACGTGTCTTTGTTTACATGCTGCGGTCAACATGTACAGGAGCATGCCAGCAGGGAGAGGCAATTGGTAAGTAAAACTACATGCCTGTTCACTTACTGTGGCAGCATGTAACAGTTACAAGAGTCAACAAGAGAGTGATTACAGAAACAAGTTATTCAACAGCTATAGTTCTCCCAATTCCCGAAACACTTGCATCCGCAGAAATTATACTATTTTGGCCTACCTGTCCGTATGCATACCTGTAAAATGTGGTTGTGTTCAGTAAGTGTAAACAATTACCAAAGCAAAAGACAATTTGAACTTTTGTTCATGTAGCAATTTACACCCAACATTTCTTAACATGTTTTTCATATGGGGCCATCACATGTTGCAACATTTTTTCACATCAGTCCATGCACTATTGGAGCTTACAGTGTAAATTCCCTTAAACTCACACTATTATGCTTTTTATTGAATAGCCAGTTAACCAGGGGCGTTTTAAGAAGTAAGGGGGCCCTTGTGCAGGACTTGTACATGGCCCCCCCACACCTTTACCCTGAGACAGGACTGTCCCGATTAGTGGACCTCCAAAAGGACGGGGCCTAACTACGCTTTAAGCTCCGTCCCTTTTTCGGCCTGCGAACCAGGACAGTCCTACCGCAGGGGAAGGAGGGCTCATTCGGTATCTATTTCTTTCCTCCGGAAGAAATAGATGCCGAATGGGCACCCTTTCCCCTGCCAACCATGGGTGCAGGATGCATGCCATAGAGTCCCCTGTTTTGAGGGGCCCATGTGCACTGCACACCCTGCACCCATTATAGATACGCCTATGCAGTTAATTTACTTATTATATTATATTTCATTATATTATATTATATTATATATTATGTTGTTTGGAGTGTGGGAGGAACCCAAGATGCACAGATACAGGGAGAACTTCTCCACACACATAAGGCTCTGTGAACTGAACTCATGACCTCAGCTCAATTGGGCATAAGTTCTATCCCTTGAGTTACTGTGCTGGCCATCGTCCTATAACATTTATTCAAATTCTTTATTAACTTCATAATATATGTGACAATATTAATATTAATATTATTTAAAGCGTCGGTCTTTAATTCTATCTAATGAATCTCCAGGCTGGCTTTTGAGACTAGAGCGGCTCAATATCATGTAGCTTGCCAAGTATCATCATTTTACATGATTGTCAATTCATTTGGCAAAAGACAAATGGTGTGTGGATATCAAATGTCAGCATTTGGCATGCCAATAGACCTCAATATCAACTTGCTAAGTGTTTAAAAGCATTAATTGGGTACAAAGCGATATCACCCAGGATGGACCTGTCACTTGTAGACAAGTTGACTTATGTTATTTTATTAATTTATTTTCTGGATAAAGGCTAGTAAAGCACTTGTATTCTACAAGTGAATTTGTGTGAACCTTTTGTCATGACTTGATATTAATTATTTAATGGATTAAATGCTACCATGGGCATTAAATATAACATGAACTAGCATTTTATATTAGAATATAAAAGAAAACAAGCTCTTTACCCAGCGCTCATTAACTGCAGCTGCCACAACTTGTAACGAGTGCTCCACAGATAACTCCCAATTGCTTTAAATAATGTTGCAAGTCACAAGCAGCGCTGTTAGGATTCCTTTCAAACTGGAAAACAGCAAAAACCAGTCCAAATGTTCAGGAAGCTTCACCTCCCAGATAAGTGTCTCACAGATATCGTGTGAACCAATTAACGTTCATCTTGGAATGTCCCCACCACGGACCATGTATACAGTATAAAAAGAAAACAAGATGCAGTTAAAATGGTGTTTATTTCAAACGATGTACTGCGCTGCTTGTGACTTGCAACATTATTTATAGCATTTTATATTATTGTATTGTTAACTTGAAAGTTAGTTGGGATAAACAATTTAATAATGAAGGGCTTGATCCAGAACTCTGATCCCTGGGGAGACTATTCAGAGAGATCAGCAATCATTGAGCTACATCAAGGCATCCCTGTGTTTGTTTTTTAGCCACTCCATGACTACCTGACATTTTCCACCCAACAAATGGCAACTGATGAAAGTAAAGAGGTCTGGATAAGTATGAATCAAGACCGTTTATAACTGACTTGAACCAGACAAGTTGCAATTCCAATAAGATAGTCTACAGTAATAGAACGAAGATCATAAAAGGGTTTAAATATTGACACTTGTTATGTCAGGAGGGGTTCCATGCCAAAAGCTTTAATCTTGACATGTTAACTGTTTACAATGCCTACATTTACAAACTCAACAGCAGAAAAACAAACAAAAAAAAACCTTACATTGTCTGTGCTCCTGCTACTGTCTCTCTCTCACTTTGTCCCCACTACTCCCGGGTCTCTAATTTGTCACTTGCCTTCTCCACTGATCTCCTGATTCTGCTCCAGCATATACTCTGCTCCTTGTCTTCCCTTCTTATTTTGGGTCTCTCTTGCTCTCTTCCTGCTACTCCAGGATCTCTCCTCTACACATTTCTTTCCCCACTGCTCTTTTTCCCTGTTCTGTCCTGCAGCTGCCAGATCTCTCCTCTGCTCCTTCACTTACCTTGTTCCAGCTCCTGCTCTTGGCTTTCTCACTGATCTGTCTGATTTGTGTCCACTGCTCCTGGCCTTCTCCTCCACTACTGTACTTAACTGCTTACTCTCACTCTTCTTCTATCTTTCTCCTCAGGGTTCCCTCTTCCATGGCCACTGCTGAAGCTGATTAGAGGTAAGTTATTAACACTTTTAGTGCTGGCTTATTAATTGTTGGCTTTCAGACCAGTGATGTTACATACTACACCCAAGAAAAATGTCCACTTGCAAATTCCCTCTCTGCTGAAAGGTGTCTGAATTGTCATTCCCCTGATTGAAACACATACTTAGGTATGATTGAGGTTGAAATGTGTTTAATTGGGTACAGATACATGTGTATGAACAAAATGTAATCTGACTGATCCCATGAAAACTAGAAGAAGTTTAAGATCAGTCCTTAAGTATTATTGTTTTTGTTTAATCACATTGGGCCTGATCCAGACCTAAGGCCGCATAAGAACGGCATTTCTGCTGTTCTGTGCATGCGCCGGGCAGATGTTGCCCGGCGTAATCCGTGGCTCTGGGTGCCGTGATCTGGCGTCCGTAACTACAGCGTAGTTACGGACAAGGGGCGGGCAGCTCTGTACCTACGCTGTAGTTACGGAAGCTAGGCAGGGGGAGGGAGGGTAATTAGGAAGGGAGTGCTGGGTTTAATAGATTACGCTCCTGTGTGAGCGTAGTTACAGACAGTTACGCTGATTGAAGTTATGGTAGTCTTCAGCCGGCGTAACTGTGTGCAACTATGCTCATACAGGGGGAGTGACAGGGGGAGGTGCACCAGAGCCACGCTGGCGTACTTATGGACAGCGGGCCAGCGTAGCTCTGGATCAGGTCCATTGTGTCAATAAAATTTTTAGCATTCAAAAATATGCAAAAGGAAAGGGATATTAGCGCCGGTAGAATATGGAACAAGCTATCCAAAACTTCTACTAACAATGGTCTCTTCCTATATACACAAGTAAGGCCAGCGTAGCTTTGGTGCACTCCCCCGACACTCCCCCTGTGGCTGGCGTAATTACCCACTGACGCCGGCTGAAGGCTACCCTAACTTCAGCCGGCGTAACAGTGGGTAATTACATCGGCCACAGGATCGTAACCCCCTAACCCAGCCCTCCCTTCCTAATTTCCCTCCCTCCCCCGCCTACCTTCTCTAACTACAGCGTAGTTACGGTGCTGCACGCCCCTTCATCCATAACTACACTGTACTTACGGACGCCCGATCAAGGGCTCCCTGAAAAATCGATTATGCCGGGCACCATCTGCCCGGTGCATGCGCAGAACAGCAGAAATGCCGTTCTTATGCATATGGCTGTTGTACCACGGCAGCGGCCGTAGGTCTGGATCAGCCCCAAAGTTAGTAAGTGCCAAAGAAGCTCTTTCAAAATTCCTAGACTGATACAAATCTCACGAGGATCAAAATTACTGTTAAACTCCGTTACAAAACCGAAATTCAAAGTACATTCCAAATACAATTTCAGATACAAATTCACATGTGTTCCAAGTACCAAAAATGATGAACAAATAACGTCCCTCCAGGATCCCTTAATAATTCATTCACAATTCAATACGTAATGGTCCAAATAAGTGAGAGGAGGGATACAAAACCCAATGTCCTCCAGAAGGTTCCTTAAAACCTAATTCCAACGACGAACGCTCTTACTAATGACAACCACTCTCAATCAAAACTTAAAGTGTGCATACCTAGGTAAGTAGCATACAAGTAAGTAATAGCAGGTAAGTACTAATGTACCGTATTATTGCATTTATTTATAATGCTTTATAATGCTTTGAGTCCTCCCAAAATCAAGCTGTCTATCTGACACTATTGTGTCATTTTTAATTTCTTGCATAAATGCCCTTGACATTCCAACGACTAAAACTTTTTTCTGTAAAAAGTATTCAAATAAATCAGAACAGCTATCTATCAGAAATAAAAAAGTTAAATAAATTAAGTGTTCACCTGACCCCAAAGCATGTTCAAGCAAATTCTGAAATGTGAATCCAAGTATAAACTTTTAATCAAATGAGCCTCAGAGTTGTGTAGTATCGCTTCTTGTAAATGATTGCAGCTTGGCAACTTATCTTACAGTTGAAAAAGATTCTGTCAGCAATGTACTTAGTTTGAAAAACAAAGTTAGCCTGTAAGTCGGAATAGTGTGGCTGTGATTAAATCTAATAGATTTATATGGGAGAATGGTTGGTATCAGTGAAAATACATTGGATATAGAGATGTGGGGTTACATTTTTCAAAGTCACATAGCATGTGGCCAGTAGAAATATGGATCATTTTAATGCACTTAATGATCCGTTTTCATAGAAAAATGTCACATTTACTTTTTTGAACTGAGATGCTTAACCAATAAAAAGAGAAATTTAAGCAATAGGTTATTAATACTTTTGTGAAGCCTCTAATAACTGATTCTGCTCTTCTGTCATCCATGTTTATTTTAACAAACTTTTACATCATCCATGTATCAATTTATTTTCACCATTATGGGATTTGACACCGATCAAGGGCCAAATTTACTAAGCTGCGGGTTTGGAAAAGTGGGGATGTTGCCAAAAGCAACTAATCAGATTCTAGCTCTTATTTACTTATCTTACTAACTATTACATACTAGAGAATGTCAGCTAGAATCTGATTAGTTGCTGTGGGCAACATCTCCACTTTTTCAAACCCATAGCTTAGTAAATGTGGCCCCAGGTGTCCAGGGCTGCTGTCAGAAATTGTGGGGCCCAGGACACATGGGCGGGGCCACTGTGACGTCATCAGTGACATCATCGGTGCAGTCCTGCAGTTGTCCTATTCAGAAAGCATTAGTGTTCTAAGATCAGTCAAAGTTTTAAACAATTCATTACAATACATTTCAATAAAATGGACCCTAAAGGGCCTATTTCTAAAGAATGATAAGATAAATATCCAATGAAAATGGAATCCTTCCTATTTCCTTTTGGCTTTAGCCTATTTGAAACTGATTCTGGCTAGTACTGGAGATCTCACAGATTGTCAACGGCTGGGTCCAATGAATGGTAACAGAACATTGCCAGCCATAATCAGCTATTCTACGCACAGTTTTTAAATAAATATGTATATTTTGGTCATAAATAATTATACTGAAAAAGTGTAATCAGCAATTGTTAACACGTTTTCCTAACAAGTAAGTAACTGTGCCTTCATTGTTGAATTGGAAGCAGCAGTTTTAATTAAAGTCTTGTATTTTCAACAGTCCTTATTTTCCTTGGATGAGCAATATATGAAAAAGTATTGTTGATTACATGGACAAAATTGTGTCCCATCTATTTGGAACAATATACAGTTGATAATATGGTCTAACATTTGTTGGAAGCAGCAGCTGGATTTTAACCTAAAAGTAACATTGGGACTGCCATGATGCATGACTCATTTTTTCTAACTTCAACATCGACTTCAGACAGTAAATTAATCAAGCTGTCACATTTTAAACTCAATGCCAGTAAAATATTATGATTCTGCATTTAATTAGAGATGAGTGGGAAACACAGCAGTGTTTTGCTGATGTGAAGTGTTATGTGTTACTAATAAATTCTAAATGGCAAGTCCAGATCATATATAATTGGAGTTATACAGTAAATTACCTGATTTTATCAAGCTAGGCTCTGTCATGCAGCTAATGGTGAATGCAGACACATCTGTAGCCAGAGGTGAAACATGATAGAAATCTGGCCCCTTAGTAAGGAGGCAGGACCCGAGGATGGATGGATGGGTGGG
>WWET01001137.1:110522-128120 GCA_011038615.1 Limnodynastes dumerilii | reverse complement strand
CCAGTCCAGTGGTCCAGTCCTGTCGGTCCAGTCCTGTTGGTCCAGTCCTGTTGGTCCAGTCCTGGTAGTCCTGCTTGATCCAGTCCTGCGTGGTCCAGTCCTGTGGTTCAGTCCTGCGGTTCAGTCTTGTGGTCCAGTCCTAAGGTCCAGTCCTGAGGTTTCATCCTGAGGTCCAGTCCTAAGGTCCAGGCCAGAGTTCCAGTCCTGCGGCCCAGTTGGTTCAACCCTGCTGACATCAGTTCTGCTGACTCCGGTCCCGCTGACTCCATCCCTGCTGACTCCAACTCCACAGTACCTGCTACCTGGATCCATTTCATCCAACTCTGCAACCAACACTTCAGCTTATTCCACCCGGACTTTATTGCTACAGCTTATTCCACCCGGACTTTATTGCTACAGCTTATTCCACCTGGACTTTATTGCTACAGCTACCCAAGGGTAGTCTCCTGTTGCTTCTACTCCACCAGACCAGAGTGTACCCCTGTTCACACCCCTGTTCACGGACTTTTTGCTTTATCCCAGTGCACGTCCAATCCCCTTGGTTCCCCTGCACCTCCAGATTCATAGACTATTGTTTTGTTCATTTCCTGTATGCACCTGTCCTTCATTAAACCAGCTCACTTCCAATTCAAGCCATCTCAGTCGTATTCATCTCTGACACCCGGGACAGATCCCAAACACCCCTTGAACGTGACAGGTTCCTCTTTAAGTGAAAATATACAATTTCTGCAAAAATCTCGTTGTCTATATACTCTATTACACTTTTTACCGTCTTTGGGCCGGATCCTGAACTCTGGCCGACAGGGGACTTACGCAACTCATTTGCATAAGTCCCCAATCAGTGAATATCTGTGTATGCGTATGGCAGATGTCCCCAGTGAGTAAGTACTAACGTACGTAACAAAGTTCTCACGATGAAGGGGCTGACCCTTCAATTACTACGGCTGTATCCCCGCCATTTAAATGAAGGGTTCAGGGCTGGGGAAGCCCCGTATATGGCCACAGACCTAGCCGACGTGTGTGTGTGTGTGTGTGTGTGTGTGTGTGTATGTGTGTGTGTGTGTATGTGTGTGTGTGTGTGTGTATGTGTGTGAGACAGTGGTAGGGAGAATGCAGATTTGGTCCCAGATACAGCTTTCCCTGCCATAATATTTCTTTCACAACATAGAGGTGAAGAGGGGAAGCTTGATGGTAGCCAATTAGTAAATCTTTAAAACTTTGTTTAGTTACCAGGGAGAAATTTCATATGTAACTGAAAAGAGGATTTGGGTTTTTTGCATCCTATCACATATTTCATTTACAGGAACTCTGCTGCGTCTTTTACCGACAATCAGAAACAGAAGCTGGCTTCTTAGGTGTGGATCTTTGAGAAATGACCCACTACGCATGTGCAGTAGTACATTTACGCAATCTAGGTACCAGTTAAGTCTGTAGATTGCCTCCATGCGGTCTTTAAAGACTGCACGGAGTAGTTTAGGAAGATAAACGTGAGCTAATGCCGCCTCAGGGAGTGGTTAGTTAGAAGTGGGAGGGGGGAGGGATTTAGCTTAGCTGGGGAGGGCGGGGAGGAGGCGAGGAGAGGCATTCTATGTGCGTGGTTTCCTTCTTAAGAAGGAAACTACGCACGGTTAGTTAAGATAGCCCTATGGCACCCTTAAGTTCCTTGTAAGACAGGTAAAAGTGATTTCAGCATCAGCTGTGTGATAAGCTGTTATTGTAAAAGATTGGGGACGTGACCCTCTTTGGAGTTGTTATCCACAATTTGAGAGCTGATTCTGTATTTGTAAACCTAGTGTTGGTTTTGGCAGAGTGGAAATAAGGTGAGTGATTGCATTGCTGAAAGATATGGGACAAATACATTTATTTGTACATAAATACAAGCCCACTACTGCCTTCTAAAAACTGAGTTACACCTTCTTTTCTATAAAAGCAATTAAACAAAGTTATACAAACATGCACTTTAGAAAACCCCCTCATCTATTTAAACTGTGAATGAAAGATATTACATGAAAAAGATCTCTGAGAATTATATTGCGTGGAAACATTTGCCTTCATTTGCCTAAGGTTCTTTTTAAACATTTAACAAAAGACAAAAGAGAAGCAAATCTGCACCTGACTAAACCATCGCGAATGGTATAAATTTATGAACATTTTTTTTTGCATGGAAGGAAAATATTGTGCTTTTGCTGATAGTACAAAAATATTGAACAGCTTAATATAGTTACACCGCAATTCAGAATTAAACTTGTAAACATGGGACTGGACTCACACTTAAATGTAAAATCCGTATGTGCGGACACACTAGTTACAAAGTAGACTGATAAAGAGCCACAAAACCCTATAACAGCAAAAGTAACCAAAAAATAGCGCACTCCAAACCACATCTACAATGTAAAATATTCTACAACTTTATTGTTTTACAAGGTTCTCAGTCGAAAATATTTTAAAAATTACATGGACAACAATACACATTACAAACACACATTAAAATCCACTGGTGAACAGGGTTCTTTACAGCAATCAGATCTCAATATATATGTATCTTCATGATTGAAATCTAAACCTAATCTCACCCTTGTGCTAAAAACAGAAAATAAACAAATTAAACAAAAGGACCACTTCACAGTGGGTCTTGACCCCAAAAAGGGGCAGCTAGTTCACCCTACCTTAGGTGAAAAACTCATACACATAAATTCCAAAGCACGTGCAGAATAATAGAGAAAAGAGCCCCAGACACAGCTCACGCCGACACGCGTTTCGCTTTAGTAGCTTTTTCAAGGTAGTGTGCACAGTCTTGTTCCAGGTTACTTTTTAAAGTACACTGGGAGAGTTGCCACAAATCACATGGGAGAATGCACAGCTGATCGTTAATGAGATGAATCTAAAAGATACATAACACATTACAGAATGTGAAACATTGTAATTCATTCACATCATAACAATGGGCCTGATTCAGACTTAAGAAAGTGCTTAAAATAAGAGAGGAAAGTCACTCCTGGGCTAAACCATGCAAATTTCAGGGGGAGTCAATTAAACTGTATTCTTTGCATGCAGGGATATATCTTTGAATTGATTACTGCACACATATACTGACCAGCTTTACTATCACACTGTTATTTTGACTTTGACTGGGAAACATCACCTCTCAACTCTAATACTGTTTGCAACAGATGAAATATGACTCCCCTGCCAGTGGCGCACCCAGGGGGGGTTTCTGGTTGCCCAGAAACCCCCCCAGATTGAAAAATGAAAAAAAAAATTGAAAACTACGCGCGACCAGTTCGGAAACCCGAAACGCCCCAAAAAACGACCAGGAAAACGCGACACGAAACAGCCCGGCTTCAAACGCGTCGCGAGTAACCGACGGTACAATGCGCAATAAACGACGCAGGATGTGCTTACTAATGGGTTGACGCGCATCGGGATCCGACGGCCTTTTACGAGCCCAACCTTTCAATACGCGGGAGATGAAAAAACCCTTCGTAATGTCTTTACCGTGAAGCAACTTGGAGAAATACCCCACTCCTGCCAGCAAACCCGACATGGACCCCTTCGATCTACCCGCCTTAAACTCGTCCCAAAGCCAACTTAAAAAGAATATCACGCACTGACTTACCTCGCCTGCGCTTCGCATGCATATAGGACGACCACTGCTGCCACGCAAACTGGTATTTCTTAAGCGTGGCCGGGGCCAGGGAGCAGTCCGCCAGAGACCTCAGACCGGCTGAACGATCTGCCAAAGATGAGATGGACATAACCATCCGGACCTTTTGGCCTGCGGCGCCAGCTCCCTGAACCTGGGCCAGTCAAATCGCGAAAGCGCATCAGCAATGCAGTTATCGACACCGGGAACATGGCGGGCGCGAAAGCTAACATTTAACCTTAAACAGCTAAGAACTAAATACCTTATTAAACAAACCGCTGGAGGAGAAGATGCGGACTGCTTATTGATGGCCTGGACCACTCCCAAATTGTCGCACCAGAACAAAATATCCTTGTTTGCCAGGGCATCCGCCCATAATTCGACGGCCACGACAATGGGGAAGAGCTCCAAGACCAACAAGTTCGCCGTTAACCGCGTTTCAACCCACTCCGGAGGCCAGGGCGCAGCACACCACTCGCCCTGGAAGTAGGCACCAAATCCCACTGCTCCGGAGGCATCCGTGAATAGCTCCAATTCACGATTGGATGCTTCGGGCGACAACCAAATCCTGGTCCCATTGAAATCACGTAAAAACTCAAGCCAAACCCCCATGTCCTCCCTGATACCGGCAGAGAGGTGGACAAAGTGGTGGGACAATTTGACGCCTGCTGTGGCCTGCTGAAGTCGCCTGCAGAATATCCGGCCCATGGGGATAACCCTGCAAGCGAAATTCAACAAACCCAACAGCGACTGAACCTTTTTAAGGGGTGAACGCCGACGGGTACGCATGTCGCTAAGCGCATCGCTCAGTTTGCCAATTTTGTCCGCCGGTAGACGACAGGACCCCTCCACCGTGTCAATTTCGATGCCCAAATATGACAAACAGGTGGTGGGACCCTCCGTCTTGTCTGACGCGACGGGCACCCCGAACTGCCAAAAGAGATGATTGGCATATTCCAAGGCCCTCGCGCAGGCATCCGATCGAGCAGGCCCGACGAAGAGAAAGTCGTCGAGGTAGTGCGCCATGGAAGAGTGCCCAGCCCCAACCGACACTGCCCAGTGCAGGAAGGAGCTAAACCCCTCAAACAGCGCACAAGAGATCGCACAACCCATTGGCAAACAGCGGTCCACGAAATAACCTTGCGGCAACCTGAACCCCATAAATTTAAAGGATTCAGGATGCAGCGGCAACAAGCGAAACGCCGATTCAATGTCCAGTTTCGCTAGAAGCGCACCTGGCCCATTAACACGCACCATATTCAACGCATCAGTGAATGACTGATATCTCACCGAACAAGCATCCGGATCAATAGCATCATTCACCGATTGGCCCTCAGGAAAGGAAAGATGTTGGATTAGCCGGAATTTACCCTGTGATTTCTTTGGGACCACACCTACAGGTGACAAAATCAAACCTGCAATAGGAGAGGAAGAAAAGGGGCCGGCCACCCGCCCCAAACACACTTCCTCCATAACTTTTGACAACACAATCTCAGGCAACAACATAGCAGAACGCAGGTTACGCTTACCCCCAACAATTAACTGATCCCTAATGGGTAACTTAAAACCAACTGAAAACCCCTCAAAGAGCAAAGCAGCCATTTCCTTGTCAGGGTATTCAACCAACCATGGACGCAAAGCTGCAACCTTAATTGGGGAGGGAGCTTTGCCCAGACCCTCGGTTGGGTGGGGGAGGGGGCAATGCCCGCTGGCCTGGGATAGGGGGGCGAGACACATTTGGCCTGGGTGCATTACAATCTTTGGCAGGGTGAGACCCGCCGCATCGCCCACAAATGTGTCGGTACCTGCACCCCCCACCTCTGGTGCACCTGCCAGCGTTGAAAGAGAAGCATCTCTTGACGTTATTGCCAGTGGACTGCCCACGAAAGGATGACTGAGCCCCGCGGGAAGACTGGCCCTCCGACACTTTTTTGGGAGGCTGCGCTACGCGAATCCATAAGGACATATCCTCTGACCCGAACGCAATGCTTGCTTGACCGTCGAACTTTTTACGAAAGCGCTCATCATATATCAGCCATAGGCCGGCCTGCGCAGTGGCGTGTCTGTCCTGTATCAAATACAGGTACTTCCAGACATCCACATATTCGCTTTGTCTACCTTGCAGATAGCACGCAACAAAAACCACATAGCCCCCTAGCCAATTACCAAAGGTTTTGTAGGCATCCTCGCCTATGCCACCTTTGGCCTTCGCTGCTGCCAAACCTTTTTTGCCGTCGTTGGTAATGCAAAAAAGATCCACATATTGTCCTTTACGTATGCGCTCCTTAGACGATTCGCGCACGTCCCACGCAACGTCAGAAATGTCGGTCAACTTTGGCGGAGGGCCAGAACCTTTACGCGGGGCCTTACCCTTCCCCTTCGACTTGCGCTTGCTTTTCCCTGCCTGTCTCTGAAGTGTCTTTTTCAATAGCTTCATGATTTTGTTAGGGCGCAATTGCGACTCAGAGGACCCTGCACTAGAGCTAATGGACCCAACAGAGGACTCCTCCCCTTCGGACACTGGACACTCACCAGCGTCGCCACCTATCTCGACTCCATCTGAAACGCCAGCAGCTGTCGCCGACTGCCGTGAGGTCCCTGGCAGCTCCTCCTCTGGCAGCGGACCGCTGCTCTCAACCTGTGCTGATAAATCTGAACCTGAAAGACAAACGGGATTAGCAGCAACATCAACTGACCCAGTATTCGCCAGCGCGCCAGAACCCGGAACCACAAGAGGCTGCACCGAAGACATTGTCCCAGGCGGGACCATAGTAGACACGCCCTGCCACACCCCAGGAACATATTGAGGGGGCATAACTGTGTATTGCCCAGGGCCAGGAACCTGCTGCACTGGGAATTGAGAACCCATTTGCATGGGCCATGGTGTCTGCATACCAAAAGGAACCTGTGTATAAACGGGCCACTGAGGGGTAGGAAAAGAACCCTGACTAACACCCATCTGCGGTACACCAGAAGGGGGAGGGAATGAGGCAGACGGAGAGACATGCGGGGGCTGGGCAGCACTGACATCCCCATATGCAGAAAATAAAGAACCTGTAGGGCTAGCCCCAGACATTGATCCTGCCCTGTGCACTGTACCTCTGGCCACAGGAGTATCAGGGATAAACTCATCAGACTGTGTTGGTGGACAGGAAACACCCCTGCCCCTTGACATGCCTCTGCCCTGACCCCTGTGAGACCTAGCGCCCCCCCTCTGTCTGCTGCGCCCCCTGGATGCTGCAAGCCCCTGCCCAGCCTGTTCCAAAACATTGGTGGCAGTGGCAGAGAAAACACACACCCCTGGACCTCCAGCAGCGTTGGTGGGAGCGGGACCAGGAAGCACAGAGGGAGCAAAGACATTGGTGGCAGTGGCAGAGGGAGAATACACCCCCGAATCAGCAGCAGCGTTGGTGGAAGCGGGACCGGAAGGAACAGAGGGAGAAAAGACATTGGTGGCAGCGGAGGGGTTAACAGAACGGGAGGCAGCAGAGGACCGCTGCCCCCCCCGACCGCGAGCTACACGAGGGACAGAGCCGGACATAATGCTAGAGCTGCCGACTGCTCCGACGGAAGAATCCAATATGGCGGCCCCCATGCGCACTTCCGCCGACGTCACCAGCCGATGACGCGCGGCGGAAGTACCGGCCACCGCGGGATCCCCAGCACTCTCCCGGAGACGCAAAGGGGCAGAACGAGAGCGCACCGGACGGGACATAGCCACAATCAAGCACAGTAGCAAAGGTAAGTGAGAGGAAAAGAGAGAGGGGGAGAGGGAAAGGCTGAGGACAGAGCAAATAACGCGAAGTGCACAGAGGACAGGAGAAAGAGAGCAGAATAAGACAGGTAGAGACAGCTAAAGACAGAGAGGTTAAAGATGACAGAAACCAGAAGGATTCAGCAAAATGACAGCTTAACAGCAATAAGCAGTGATACTTAGCCTTCCAGAAAAAAGACAGGCAGAGAGTGAGTCACACAAAATGGAGGACATTTATACCCAGGAACCTGTTCCCACCCACATACCCGCCCACCCCACATACATTGGCCAATACCCACCAGGGCTGAGCAGCTTTGAGAAAAAGGGGGGGGGGTAGACAGCCCACAGGTGATGATTTTATATGCCCTCTAGCTTAGGGCAGCTCTCGTTTTCCATTAAAATTCCTACACCTGATGTGCTGTCCACACCCCCCCAAACCAATGCCCCAATAACGACACGGACACATTCTTGGATTTATAAAAGGGGGCACATTTATTGATTAGAATCAAGAATAGGACTATTATTTTAGATAGTTGGCGACCACTAGCAGGTGGGGAACAGCATCCAGAGTGACAAGATATATCCGACAGGATCCCCTGTCAAGCGCCCAACCGGTAGGGATAAACGGGTACTAACCCCCCTTCACCGTGCACGCCACGAGCGGCAGAAAAGACCCCCGCCTCATGGCCTGGTTTCTAATCGTAATCCAGGGGTGTACCTATCCCTACCACTTACGAGCCCGTTCCCAGGGCGCTAGATAACATTGCTGTTCCCTGCCGCTACCGCCACAGTGAGACACCCTCCAGTGGCCTCACCCGCCAACCTATAAGCCCTTCAATGCCCCCAGAATATTTTCAACAAACAACCTATTACCTTGACAGGAAAAGTGCACCCCATCAGCCCTAAATAGGCTGGCGTTGTCACGGGTTAAATTCGGATGATAGATAACCTTGCCGCCTATATCAAAAACGAATTTGGTCAGCGACCTATTTAATTTTTTGCGCGTGTTCTCGATAACGCCGACCGACCCGGGGCTAAACCAAGATAGACGCGGTGTCATCTGAGACCAGCATAACACCGCCTCAGGGAATGACTTGCGAACCGCTAATAGATCCCTCTTAGCCGTTTTTTCAATGACGCAAGATTTGACATTACCGATGTCATTGCCCCCCAGATGAACTATCAGGCAATCAGGCACCCCAAAGGTGTCGAAAGCCTGACAGCACAATCTGGGAAACATGTCCCAGCGCATTCCCCTCACCCCCAGCCAATCTACTTCCCAACCTGCCAAGGGGATGGGTGCACCTTCCCTGTCAACAAAGTCCCGTGCCCAATGAATGTATGAGTGGCCCACAACCAAGGCCCGACGATTCGACGATACCAGACCTGTAAGAGAAATAATCTAAACGGTTAGCTTACATTAAAACGCCTAAGCAGCAACTACACGACTATAACCTGAAACACGATAGCTAACTTACAGTTAGTAACTACTAAAGAGAAAAGAGAATAAAGATTGAGATGGGAGAGGTAAGGGATGGGTCGGGGAGGACGGCACCGCAGAGCCAGGTCGAATACCAACGAGGGCGAAGACTCCAAAACCTCCGGGGTGAAGCAAACGGCAAATCAGCCACCCCACTGGGAGGAGAAAAGGAGAAAGTCCCCAGTACTCCCTTTGAAGGCGAGTGATGGTTAGTCTGGTTCGACCTGTGTCCCGCACCGTCCACTAATACAAAGCGAACCATACACTGCAATACAAAAAACACCCACTAAACAGGTCTAATATACTTTTTAAAGGCATTGGACTTCCAACCTCCCAAAGCCATAATGGCCTCGGGAGGGCGACCTTCGGCCGCTGCAGAAGAGGCAGACCCAATTCTGAAAGAATGGGTACCAAACGACGAGGGGTCCATGCCGAGCCCACTAATGCAACTCTTGAGCACAGCGGAAAACTGAAAACGCGTAAGCGGTGAAGAATTTTTATGGGATAACCAATTTGACCCCCCTGGATGAGACACCCCGAGATACTGACGGGCGAGAACGACTGGGCAAATAAAGCTATCCCCGCACGCGTTCAACGTAACCCAACGACCCCTACCCAACTGGTCAGTTTTAGATTTATGGACCAGGCAAAAGACAGCATGGTCCGCAATGCGCACATTACCATATAGCAAACCGGAGTCCGTCGCCGTCTTACTACGCGCGACCAGTTCGGAAACCCGAAACGCCCCAAAAAACGACCAGGAAAACGCGACACGAAACAGCCCGGCTTCAAACGCGTCGCGAGTAACCGACGGTACAATGCGCAATAAACGACGCAGGATGTGCTTACTAATGGGTTGACGCGCATCGGGATCCGACGGCCTTTTACGAGCCCAACCTTTCAATACGCGGGAGATGAAAAAACCCTTCGTAATGTCTTTACCGTGAAGCAACTTGGAGAAATACCCCACTCCTGCCAGCAAACCCGACATGGACCCCTTCGATCTACCCGCCTTAAACTCGTCCCAAAGCCAACTTAAAAAGAATATCACGCACTGACTTACCTCGCCTGCGCTTCGCATGCATATAGGACGACCACTGCTGCCACGCAAACTGGTATTTCTTAAGCGTGGCCGGGGCCAGGGAGCAGTCCGCCAGAGACCTCAGACCGGCTGAACGATCTGCCAAAGATGAGATGGACATAACCATCCGGACCTTTTGGCCTGCGGCGCCAGCTCCCTGAACCTGGGCCAGTCAAATCGCGAAAGCGCATCAGCAATGCAGTTATCGACACCGGGAACATGGCGGGCGCGAAAGCTAACATTTAACCTTAAACAGCTAAGAACTAAATACCTTATTAAACAAACCGCTGGAGGAGAAGATGCGGACTGCTTATTGATGGCCTGGACCACTCCCAAATTGTCGCACCAGAACAAAATATCCTTGTTTGCCAGGGCATCCGCCCATAATTCGACGGCCACGACAATGGGGAAGAGCTCCAAGACCAACAAGTTCGCCGTTAACCGCGTTTCAACCCACTCCGGAGGCCAGGGCGCAGCACACCACTCGCCCTGGAAGTAGGCACCAAATCCCACTGCTCCGGAGGCATCCGTGAATAGCTCCAATTCACGATTGGATGCTTCGGGCGACAACCAAATCCTGGTCCCATTGAAATCACGTAAAAACTCAAGCCAAACCCCCATGTCCTCCCTGATACCGGCAGAGAGGTGGACAAAGTGGTGGGACAATTTGACGCCTGCTGTGGCCTGCTGAAGTCGCCTGCAGAATATCCGGCCCATGGGGATAACCCTGCAAGCGAAATTCAACAAACCCAACAGCGACTGAACCTTTTTAAGGGGTGAACGCCGACGGGTACGCATGTCGCTAAGCGCATCGCTCAGTTTGCCAATTTTGTCCGCCGGTAGACGACAGGACCCCTCCACCGTGTCAATTTCGATGCCCAAATATGACAAACAGGTGGTGGGACCCTCCGTCTTGTCTGACGCGACGGGCACCCCGAACTGCCAAAAGAGATGATTGGCATATTCCAAGGCCCTCGCGCAGGCATCCGATCGAGCAGGCCCGACGAAGAGAAAGTCGTCGAGGTAGTGCGCCATGGAAGAGTGCCCAGCCCCAACCGACACTGCCCAGTGCAGGAAGGAGCTAAACCCCTCAAACAGCGCACAAGAGATCGCACAACCCATTGGCAAACAGCGGTCCACGAAATAACCTTGCGGCAACCTGAACCCCATAAATTTAAAGGATTCAGGATGCAGCGGCAACAAGCGAAACGCCGATTCAATGTCCAGTTTCGCTAGAAGCGCACCTGGCCCATTAACACGCACCATATTCAACGCATCAGTGAATGACTGATATCTCACCGAACAAGCATCCGGATCAATAGCATCATTCACCGATTGGCCCTCAGGAAAGGAAAGATGTTGGATTAGCCGGAATTTACCCTGTGATTTCTTTGGGACCACACCTACAGGTGACAAAATCAAACCTGCAATAGGAGAGGAAGAAAAGGGGCCGGCCACCCGCCCCAAACACACTTCCTCCATAACTTTTGACAACACAATCTCAGGCAACAACATAGCAGAACGCAGGTTACGCTTACCCCCAACAATTAACTGATCCCTAATGGGTAACTTAAAACCAACTGAAAACCCCTCAAAGAGCAAAGCAGCCATTTCCTTGTCAGGGTATTCAACCAACCATGGACGCAAAGCTGCAACCTTAATTGGGGAGGGAGCTTTGCCCAGACCCTCGGTTGGGTGGGGGAGGGGGCAATGCCCGCTGGCCTGGGATAGGGGGGCGAGACACATTTGGCCTGGGTGCATTACAATCTTTGGCAGGGTGAGACCCGCCGCATCGCCCACAAATGTGTCGGTACCTGCACCCCCCACCTCTGGTGCACCTGCCAGCGTTGAAAGAGAAGCATCTCTTGACGTTATTGCCAGTGGACTGCCCACGAAAGGATGACTGAGCCCCGCGGGAAGACTGGCCCTCCGACACTTTTTTGGGAGGCTGCGCTACGCGAATCCATAAGGACATATCCTCTGACCCGAACGCAATGCTTGCTTGACCGTCGAACTTTTTACGAAAGCGCTCATCATATATCAGCCATAGGCCGGCCTGCGCAGTGGCGTGTCTGTCCTGTATCAAATACAGGTACTTCCAGACATCCACATATTCGCTTTGTCTACCTTGCAGATAGCACGCAACAAAAACCACATAGCCCCCTAGCCAATTACCAAAGGTTTTGTAGGCATCCTCGCCTATGCCACCTTTGGCCTTCGCTGCTGCCAAACCTTTTTTGCCGTCGTTGGTAATGCAAAAAAGATCCACATATTGTCCTTTACGTATGCGCTCCTTAGACGATTCGCGCACGTCCCACGCAACGTCAGAAATGTCGGTCAACTTTGGCGGAGGGCCAGAACCTTTACGCGGGGCCTTACCCTTCCCCTTCGACTTGCGCTTGCTTTTCCCTGCCTGTCTCTGAAGTGTCTTTTTCAATAGCTTCATGATTTTGTTAGGGCGCAATTGCGACTCAGAGGACCCTGCACTAGAGCTAATGGACCCAACAGAGGACTCCTCCCCTTCGGACACTGGACACTCACCAGCGTCGCCACCTATCTCGACTCCATCTGAAACGCCAGCAGCTGTCGCCGACTGCCGTGAGGTCCCTGGCAGCTCCTCCTCTGGCAGCGGACCGCTGCTCTCAACCTGTGCTGATAAATCTGAACCTGAAAGACAAACGGGATTAGCAGCAACATCAACTGACCCAGTATTCGCCAGCGCGCCAGAACCCGGAACCACAAGAGGCTGCACCGAAGACATTGTCCCAGGCGGGACCATAGTAGACACGCCCTGCCACACCCCAGGAACATATTGAGGGGGCATAACTGTGTATTGCCCAGGGCCAGGAACCTGCTGCACTGGGAATTGAGAACCCATTTGCATGGGCCATGGTGTCTGCATACCAAAAGGAACCTGTGTATAAACGGGCCACTGAGGGGTAGGAAAAGAACCCTGACTAACACCCATCTGCGGTACACCAGAAGGGGGAGGGAATGAGGCAGACGGAGAGACATGCGGGGGCTGGGCAGCACTGACATCCCCATATGCAGAAAATAAAGAACCTGTAGGGCTAGCCCCAGACATTGATCCTGCCCTGTGCACTGTACCTCTGGCCACAGGAGTATCAGGGATAAACTCATCAGACTGTGTTGGTGGACAGGAAACACCCCTGCCCCTTGACATGCCTCTGCCCTGACCCCTGTGAGACCTAGCGCCCCCCCTCTGTCTGCTGCGCCCCCTGGATGCTGCAAGCCCCTGCCCAGCCTGTTCCAAAACATTGGTGGCAGTGGCAGAGAAAACACACACCCCTGGACCTCCAGCAGCGTTGGTGGGAGCGGGACCAGGAAGCACAGAGGGAGCAAAGACATTGGTGGCAGTGGCAGAGGGAGAATACACCCCCGAATCAGCAGCAGCGTTGGTGGAAGCGGGACCGGAAGGAACAGAGGGAGAAAAGACATTGGTGGCAGCGGAGGGGTTAACAGAACGGGAGGCAGCAGAGGACCGCTGCCCCCCCCGACCGCGAGCTACACGAGGGACAGAGCCGGACATAATGCTAGAGCTGCCGACTGCTCCGACGGAAGAATCCAATATGGCGGCCCCCATGCGCACTTCCGCCGACGTCACCAGCCGATGACGCGCGGCGGAAGTACCGGCCACCGCGGGATCCCCAGCACTCTCCCGGAGACGCAAAGGGGCAGAACGAGAGCGCACCGGACGGGACATAGCCACAATCAAGCACAGTAGCAAAGGTAAGTGAGAGGAAAAGAGAGAGGGGGAGAGGGAAAGGCTGAGGACAGAGCAAATAACGCGAAGTGCACAGAGGACAGGAGAAAGAGAGCAGAATAAGACAGGTAGAGACAGCTAAAGACAGAGAGGTTAAAGATGACAGAAACCAGAAGGATTCAGCAAAATGACAGCTTAACAGCAATAAGCAGTGATACTTAGCCTTCCAGAAAAAAGACAGGCAGAGAGTGAGTCACACAAAATGGAGGACATTTATACCCAGGAACCTGTTCCCACCCACATACCCGCCCACCCCACATACATTGGCCAATACCCACCAGGGCTGAGCAGCTTTGAGAAAGGGGGGGGGTAGACAGCCCACAGGTGATGATTTTATATGCCCTCTAGCTTAGGGCAGCTCTCGCTTTTCATTAAAATTCCTACACCTGATGTGCTGTCCACACCCCCCCAAACCAATGCCCCAATAACGACACGGACACATTCTTGGATTTATAAAAGGGGGCACATTTATTGATTAGAATCAAGAATAGGACTATTATTTTAGATAGTTGGCGACCACTAGCAGGTGGGGAACAGCATCCAGAGTGACAAGATATATCCGACAGGATCCCCTGTCAAGCGCCCAACCGGTAGGGATAAACGGGTACTAACCCCCCTTCACCGTGCACGCCACGAGCGGCAGAAAAGACCCCCGCCTCATGGCCTGGTTTCTAATCGTAATCCAGGGGTGTACCTATCCCTACCACTTACGAGCCCGTTCCCAGGGCGCTAGATAACATTGCTGTTCCCTGCCGCTACCGCCTAAATATGCCCCGTCTGAAAGAAATAACATGTTAACAAGCCTAACAATGGGAAGGGAGGGAGGGAGAAAAAAGACAGGCAGAGAGTGAGTCACACAAAATGGAGGACATTTATACCCAGGAACCTGTTCCCACCCACATACCCGCCCACCCCACATACATTGGCCAATCCCCACCAGGGCTGAGCAGCTTTGAGAAAAGGGGGGGGGGTAGACAGCCCACAGGTGATGATTTTATATGCCCTCTAGCTTAGGGCAGCTCTCGTTTTCCATTTCCTGCATGCAAAGAATACAATTAACTTAACTCCCCCTGAAAACAACATGGTTTTGCCCAGGAGTGACTTTAAGTTCTTATTTTAAGAAGATTCTTAAGTGTGAATCAGGTCCTTAATTTCAAGCTCCTTCTTAAGTCTGAATCAGGCCCTAGGTTTGTTGTTAGTTGAAAATGCACCAACTTGGTGCATAGATCCGTTTGTATGCCACATAAGAACAGACAAAATAGACTGAAATTGGTTGTAGTTTAAAGTAAAAAAAAATTAAATAGGACATTAAAATCTGCTGCAAATAATGCATGATTTTGCAGAAAAGTATATGATAATGACTGGGAACAATGGTGTTATCCATAATTTTTAATGATTTTTGAAAGATAAAAGTTTTCTTTTTCCCAACTGTGAATAAACCTGTATTTATAGCATTATGTATGACAGGATCACACGTCAAGCAAACATAATAATTCAGGTAGATCAAGATTTAGAATTCTAAGTAGAACTAAAACCCGTCTTACCATGACCTTTTTCACAACTTGTAGATTTTCCCACATAATCATAATGGTTATCATTTCTTCTTTATTTGTAGGTTACAAGACTATAGATACTGCATTTCTGAGTGTTAGTGTCCTTCATAATTGACCTTCTTTTTGGTCTGTATGGTTGCCTAATAAAATGAAATATAATGGCTTTCTATTATACATTCATTTTGCTTATATTCCAAGAAACAGCCAACAGATGTTGACGATAAAGATGAAGTAGAAATCATTTTGTACATTCAACTGAATGATTTTTATGTGTAGCAAATGATAAAAACAACAATTACAGCCAGGGAAAATAAACTTTGCATTTGGAAAAGGGCTTCAGTAATAGTTCTAAATCATAGTTTATGATATAATATAGAAGGATGACATTAACAGGTGATATATAAAGATAATTTTGTCTATCAGGATGGAAACATTTAAAATATAATTTAGACCAGTGGTCAAAGAAAGAATTTGAAAGTGATGCTATAGAAATACAGTAATAAGTCAGTGAAATGTTATAGATTTACAAACAAAGCATTAGGACAAGTGATGGTGTGTCATACAACTTAATACCATCCCATTTCCACTGCTGTTTATATTCATTTAGCATGGAATGCTTTGTAGCACAATAAACAGCCTGCAGTTGACTTTTATTTGCCTACTGAAAGTTAGAAAATGATTTTCGATTTAGACAATGAATGAGCCAAATTCTGTGGTGTAAGGGCTCAGATCTCTGTACGATCCGGTCACACAGCACTGTAGGTAGCAGTACTAGTATGGAAAGAGTAAGTGTGAAAACTTGTATAAATCATGTAATGGAAAAGCAAGTTGGGTAGCAAAGGGATTATAAACAGGGTAGACAAAGGTTGAGGAATTTGATAAGCTTGCCTGAATAGGAGAGTTTTAAGTTAGCACCTGAAAGTTTTGGGCGTAGAAGATGGTCTGAATAGCAGGGGAGCAGTGAGGGCGGAGCTGGTGGAGCTTGTGCTCCAGGCACTGGCAGACCAAAGGGGTGCCACAGAGCACAGCCAAGTGCCATTTCAAGATCCCTAATATACTAGTATTACATGGATAATATTAGGGGTCTGGAATGGCACACTATATAATGTACAAGTGGGCATTATTATGGTATCAACACCAAAGAAAAACTCACCAATAAGTCTGGCGCTTAGAACTGGCTTAATGACAGTGGGTCACAGCGGGTAAAAGGGTACGGCAATTGCACCTTGCCAAAATGACAAACAATATCAAAGATACCAGCGCTGTAACTGCAAAGTCAAAAGAATATATTACTAGAAATATATATAAATAAAATGTGTGAACTGGACTTAAACCATTTATTTCTAAATTACAATAAAACAATAAAAACAACACAGTTGATGAAGAGATTTATATTTAAAGAAAACATCCAGTAAAGACATAAATCAAGATCGAAAATTGGAAATACATATTAAAACAATAATTTTCTATGGGTACACGATAGGAAAAGATATTGCAGGACTTGTAGGTGTTGTAAGTCCCAATATGCTACTAGTAACTGATTAATAAGATCAATCAGTGAGGAATTGTTGCTATATGTTCCACTAGAAATGCTGAGCCCAAAGGTTTCATAAGTGTTTGAAAAATCATATATCTCTCTGCTAAGTACAAAATTGAGAGTTCATTCAGTAACTGGCTGCCACACCGTATAGAGAAACTGGAATATTATGGGTCAGGGAATGACACATGTAATATATGTGTGGTATATTAGGGATCTGGGAATGGTACACTATATACTGTTTATAGTGTGCCATTCTCAAACCCTATTATAAACCACATATTTTATTATGTGTCATTTCTAGACCCATAGATGCCCACATGTGCTTTATATAGTGTGCCATGTCCATAGATGTGTAATGTAAGGGAGACAGGAAGGGGGATGTGTAATGGAGGAGGGTACGGAGAAAGATGTGTAATGTAAAAGGGACAGGGAGGGAGATGTGTAAATGTAAGAGGATGGACAGGGAGCTGTAAGGAAAGGGAAGTATGTTGGAGAGGGGGCATAAGAAAACAGGTATGCCATTAGGGGGGAAGAGATCGAAAAGCATATGTGTAACAGAGGAAAAGAAATATGTAATGGGTGGGAGGAGATGTGTAATTGCAGCAATCTCCATTTTCTCCTTACATTTTCAGAGCAGTAAGAATCAAATCAACATGAGACATGAATAGAAGAACAAAACAATAAACATTCAGTAAAACAATATTTCCTTTTAGCCAGCAAATGTTGAGGAACATGCTAACTGACACACTGGTAGGATGGGTCG
>WWET01001137.1:70440-101980 GCA_011038615.1 Limnodynastes dumerilii | reverse complement strand
TCCCTTTGATGCTATTTCCCCTTCCCTTCCTTTCCTTTTCTAATTTATTAGTTTATAGCTATACTATAAGGATAGTAAACTTTTATTTCTCACCCCTGATGATATATCTTATGCATCTGTGGTAATCCACCATTTATCTACACACGTCACACTATTACTTTTCCTCATTTCTATCATATACACTTATTATATCCATATGCAAGGGCACTGTCTGGTCTCTGTATAGGAGGGGACACATCCACTCTGCATATGAAATGAGAATGAAGAGCCTGATTCACACTTAAGAAGGTTTAAGGTTCTTAATTATACGCAACTAGTAACAGGGTGACTCCCCTGACAAGCCCCCAGTGTTCAGCTTCTTAACCTACTTAAGAATGCCATACCTTATCTCTAGGTTCTTAGTTGTGTGCATAGGGCGGCCAATTAAAAATGTTTCTGCACCCAGATTTCCTCAGTTAAATGGCTCCCTCGACCCAATCTTCTTATCTTCCTTCTTAAGTTTTCCCAACACACCCCTTCCTTCTTAAGTCACTACGAGCCTATAAGAAATAGGTTCCTAATGGGGATTCAGAGCCGTCCTGTTCTTAAGTTCTACGTAAATTGCGCTGTATATCCCTTCCTAAATACACAAATCAGGTCCAAAGTGTTTTTTTAAATGCACAGAACTGCCACTTGTGTGCATAGAGCGGACATACTACACAGACGGCTATTCTGTTCATTTGCAGGATAGTCATCAAATGTGCTTCCATGTATTTTCATGCTGGAGTGCAGAGGGAAAACGCTCTCATGCTCAGGGAGCGAGCACAGCAACAACTGGCGTACTGCTGATGGCCCATCCGCCTGTGTCCACATCTGTGTGCTCTGCTCTAGCGCAACAGGGATTTTCACAATATTTAAATTAGAAAGGGGGCAGTTTAGTGGCGCTGCTAGCGCAGTAGTAGTTCCCTGCACTTCCACCTAAAATTTTACACCAGCTCAGGGCTGGTGTAAGTGTAAAGACTTCTTCAGAAGGCAAAACTAAGTACGACCAAGGGGAGTGCCGAGGGGAGTGCATCATAGGTACGCTGGCTTAAATACACTACGCACATGAGCCTTTCATGAGCATAGGTCTGGATCAGGCCCATTGCCTCTCCCTGCTCCCCCCCCCCCGCCCTCCCTGGCTAATCTAAATCCCTCCCTCACTCACTTCATCCTAAGCATGCCCTGATGCAGCATTACGCCGCCTCTTTCTACTTAAAGTACTTCATGCGGTCTTTAAAGACAGTAGGGAGGCAATCTACTTACCGAACTGGTACGAAGATTGTGTAAATGACCCACTACGCATGCGCAGTAGGTCATTTCGGCAAAATACGCACTTAAGAAGCACAAGCTTCTTAGGTGTGAATCAGGCCCTGTATTATTAATTTATAAAAAATGGCCCTTTTATAGTTATAAACACATTCTTACACATGCATTAAAATCAGAAAGGTTAACTGAACCATCGATTCATCTGCCTGTACACATCCATGTTGCAAACAGTCACACCTTTTCTATGCGCTTTATCCAGAGCGGCAAAAGTCGCACCCTCGATAGGATGCTCGAAGTGAGAGCAGCGGATTTGCGCATCCGGTGTCCAAGAACTATGGATCAGGTCCTGCATGTTTATTTTACACAATGATTATTCCGTTCACATGATAAAGAAGTATCTGGAATGCTATCATACGGGTGTGGACACTTCACTGATCATGCCTGCAACGGACATAACATTGTTTGATCGCACCTTTTAAACTGTTCAATTTTACAGATGAAACAATATCCGATGTGATGAGAAAAACTTATAGTGTGATCCCAGCTTAAGTAGCACATTCTATTGAGGTAGGAGGAAAAGGAAACAAGAGCTCATCTGCAATCCCAAAGAACACGAATAGAGGTGAATGACATATTCTTTTAGCATTTTTTTTTTTAATGTAAAATGATAACAGTCTAATAACAAAAATAAAAATTATTTTTTTTAAAGTAAGGATGGTGAGACAAATGCTGCAGTGGAAGGAACATTTAGTATGATCTTCACTTATCTGATTCATGGAATAATTCTTTAAAGCAATAATTTAAAAATAAAAAAATTGTTATGGTTAATAATAAAAAAGAAAATGAAAAAAATGTGTCTTTTTTTTTTTAAAGATTATGATCATTGTATTTTTTATAGGGTTTTCTAAGAAAAAAACTTGAAATAGAAAATGTAATATTTCATCAAAAACATAAAAATGTTGACAATTGTGAAAAAAGGTAATTTCAGTTTATCTCAGCAGGTTTCCTCCAGGAATTACATAAATCAGCACATTTTTAAATAGCTAAGAAAAATATGGAAATTACCTTAAAAAGTATAGGAAATTAGATTTTCAATACCACAGGTAAGGAAATACCAGATGTCCTCCTAATTTATAGCAGATGCCATGTTCATTTATAAAACAGTGGGAATATATATGAAGTTTAGTTCTGTAGTGCCCAATTTTATCCTTCCCAGGGTGCTGAAAATTGCTTTATTTGCCCAAAATGCATCTCTTGCTCCTTTGCACCACATCACATGAACACAAATGTGCTAAATCAGGTCAGTGCGATGCCTACCTCCCAAGAGGCTTCCCAGCTCGTTACTGTTGAACTCTCTCTAATTTCTACATACTCAGTTTTTTAGAATCTAACTGCATTGCACCTTTATAAAAACATCCAGGTATCCATAAAATAGTACTTGTACTGCATCAACTGTATTAAAGCATAGCTGCATTTCATGTCTGTAAATTCAGCAGCACATCATTATAATAAAGTTCTAAAACATGTTATTATTTCTAAGTTAAGCGTCAATAATTTTTGTTTACATATGTTTAAAAATTAAAGGATTGTAGATTAGTCAACTTGTGACTTAAATAAATAACACATACACTTATTACAAGGTTAGTTTGTTGTGTTGTGCTGAGATGTTGAAAAAAGCTTTTACTGTCACAAAACTGATTTATCGAATTTTATAGAGCACTTTATAGCGTAGTAGATATCTCATATATCTTGAGGAAGACCCTTTTGGCATGTTAAGTGTCCTTATGTTCCTAGAGCTTTATGGTTTAAAAATCACTTGACCAACATGATTCAACGTATTTATTACCAGATCATTTAAGGGAAAGGTGTTGTTTATGTGTAATAAACTGTCCCCCATGACATTTGATTCACTGCAAAATCTGTGCAGCTAAATTTTTATGCGCAAGGATTTAAAAAGTGGTAAACTGAATTAGTTCTAAAATTAGGTCTAATTTTAACTTAGTGCAGGAAAATGAACCTGTAAATCTTAAAATAATTTTAATGATTTTTTTTAAATAACTGAAGGGAAATCCTTCATACATACATTTTATGCTTTGCAGTGGCTGGATATAGCAAGAGACAGAGAGCTTCCTTTGTTGTAATATTGTGCTATTCCCTCTTTTAGACTGAGACCATGCATTGCAGATCAGACTTAATTCTTCTAGTAGTGACTGCTTCACAAGGAGTATATGCTGTTGATATTGTCATACTGTGCACAATGAATGTATAATAAGTATGGACATCTTTCAATTGTGAATTGCATTTGTCTTTATTAAATACCAAGGACCAAGCAGGTGCATATTTGTCAAATGCACATCTCATGTAACTTAAGACCACATGCCCCCAACCTATGTCAGAATGCCATGTACTGCAACTTGAATGCCAGGTGAGATATGTCTAAATGTATTAAACTCTTGATTGCACACATTTGTATTTATGTTTTCTGGACTAAAAACCTATCGAAAATTCCCTCTTCCAATTTTTTTGCCAGATATTGATTGATTGATTGATTGATTTATTGACTAATTGATTTATTTAGCAAGGCTTCTTTTTATAGTCCTAATACTGTAGGTAACTGAAGCCTTTAGATGTTATTGTTACCCGTACAGGAAGGATTTTTTGTGACTTAAAAATTGAAAATCATTTACAATTCGATAGTTATAACTGAACTGCAAGAATGTATATATTGTAGAAGAACCCATTAACACTTATAAAACATTTTAAATAATACTTACTGTGAAAGAGAATTAAAACAACATTCCCTGAGCAAAATAAACAACACGATCAGTGCATCTTTATTTTCCCACTGTAAAAAATAACATCAAATTATATTTTATAGTTTTATTATTTATTCCCTGTTTCCTTTGAGAAGCAGTAATATAGAGTGTCATAAAATTCAGGAGCTATTTCATCTGCTTTCCCTTACGTAATTATGAAATTGTAATTTATACATTTTTTATTTTGTAACTTTCATTTTGTAAGTTTGACCTATTTGCAGTATTAGTTTATACATTTTGGTTTTTATTAATTATCATGTTAAATTTAAGTTTGAAAATATGACAATTCTAATGTCAGCAGGGAATATGGTTCCATTGCTTTGTAATATAGTGAAGAAGAAATAATCATTATGTCTAACACAGCTTAAGTTACATGTTATGACAGATGAATCCTGTTCTGCCTAACATAATTAGGACTCAGACACCTTACATGTGTATAAAAAAAATATGTGGAAATCGTAGCATGTTTCAAGTCTAACAAGCATACCTTTGTAAAATCAATTGGGTATAATGTCACCTTTCTTAATAGTCAATATTTTTCACAATATAATAATAGAAGTGTAAATCTGTTTTTTTGCTAATGCCCAGTGTGACATGATAAATCACTGTGGATCACAATCGATTCTTGCCCCATTTGCAGTGCTCACTCAAACAAGATCAATTTCCGTGATGGGACAACATCCCACCATCATTCTGAAAGAAAAATAATACAATTAGAAGAAGAAATGGAACAGCAGAAATGAACACAGATCGACCTGGAGAATGCAAACTATTAAAGTAATGAAGAGAGACCCAACAATACAAATCAAAGAGGTACAAATGCTCTCTTTACACCACCAATTGGCTTAATGAAAAGGCATCTGATCTTATGAGCTTATTAAGTATTCCATAGTGTTTCTACAGTATGTACATTAGTAACTGGCTCCTCAACACTGACTTTAATACATTTATGTTCTTGCCATTAAAAATTAGATACCAATAAGCAATTTAAAACCAGTCTGAGATTAGGATCATTCCTGGATTCCTTTGTATACCATTGTGAACTATAAGGGCCAGATTTACTAAGCTGCGGGAAAGGAAAAGTGGAGATGTTGCCCATAGCAACCAATCAGATTCTAGCTGACATTTTCTAGTATGTATTGGGAAAGTGAGAGCTAGAATCTGATTGGTTGCTATGGGCAACATCTCCACTTTTTCTTTCTTAGTAAATCTGGCCCTAAAACATCAAAACTGAAGCACAGTACACTGTTTTAGGCATTGAAATGCAAGGTGGTTACACAAGTAGAGGTGTTTTTGCAGCTACATATACTTTTTTGAGTTTTTTGAGTGTGCGGATAAGAAAGAATATGAATCTATGACTAGGAAGGTGATTTTGTTAACCTGAAATGATCATATAGTATCAACAGAAACTAGGATCTCATTAATTCAAACAGAGCTTGTTATATACATGGTAGCACAATGTAAAGTAAAGTTTCAGTAGAAATTTTTTTTCAGTTGAATGGAGTCAACAGAGCACCCCAAAAAAAATCATAGAAAACTTTAAATATATGATATACTGTGTGGTTAAAAAAAAGTCTGGTTGTTATAGACTGGTCTGGTGCACGTTTAAGTGGTTACAATTTCTATTGAAGATTTATGCGAACATTTGCAGGAATGTCCCCACTGTTCATAAACTAGGATGAGCCCTTACTCTGACCATAAAGTGTCAAATCTGGATTTGTGCAACGGAATGCACCCAGTGGAGCCTGATCCCTCCTCAATCCAACTGCTGCATACTTTCAAAAGGTGGATTTGTCTTACCACAGTCCCCCTGATTACGCATTTTGAAACACAGATTGGGACTCACCTACATAAGATGCCTTGACCCTAGGTGAGCTTAACCCAATATAGCTATATTGTAAACTAAACCTGCTAATTATATGTTGAAACATAGTGTTATATATTGTTTGGCATAGAGCGCTGGACCTCTTTTTTGTTCCTTGTAGTTACAGTACACAGTGGTTATATTTGGTCCTGGCTGAACATATTTCCTAAGTTTAAATAAAAGAACAGCCTGTGTTGACTTTCATCAATGTTGCAGCCTTATTGTGGGTTAAAAAGGGTAGGTGACTGACCAGTGACTGGTATGGCCAAATATTCTCCACGCCTCCTAATGGGCCCTCTGTGTTCATACATGCCTCATTTCTCAGTTGTGATAATGTAAATGCCTGTGTGGCTAAAATGCTTCATGTTTTTTTTTTTTTTTATAGGAATAGACCATTGAGGATACATTTATGATATAGATTATCTCTCCACAAACCAGAAGTGAGAACAGTAACGTGGAGTAACATGGAGGAACACTGCTGTCAGCATTTCATCTCACACTGGGAGTGAATATATTCTGATGTGTTACAATTGACAGGCCATTTATTATAAATTGTGCATACATATTTAATTAGTAAGTGGTGATGTGGTAAATCAAATAATTTAATTCAAATCTTAAGGCAATAAATTTCATTATTTCGTTAATTAATTAATTCATTAATTAGCATCATGTCTTGATAGATTCATTCATCTTAAACTCTGTAACAGCAGTTCTATTCTTGTGCAGCATTAGAGATTTTAAGTTGTTACATATTCCAATTAATGTTTTGTCCACTTTCATGTGTTCACTTAATTGAATCAGTATAGCATTTTTTAGTGTTTATATGTGTTACTGTTATATGTGTTCCTGCTACCATCATACTAAGCCCAGGAATTAAAAAACTGTTATTTCATGTACATGTAGAAATGTTTAGGATAAATATCGATCAGTTGATTCAACTTATTAGTTAAGTTACAACATCAAAGTATTAACATAGTGCAGAGCAGTGCTTCATCAGGCAGCTCAGCTGTGTTTAGATAACGGGCTTTGTTTAGATAAGGGACTGTTTTATTCTGATTGTGAAAGAGGGGAGTAGAGGAATGGGAGGGACAGTCTAGTTTAATCATGTGGTGCATACCTCACTATGAAGAACTCTTGTTGTGTTTTTTGAGACCCTAGTTGGGAGCTCAATAGGACCTGTAATCAAAAGAGGGAGGAAGAGGGCTATTGTTTAAGTCCCCTGGTTCCTGTGTGGACTTGCTTCTTCTGACCATCCGGATCAAGAGCCCCTTTTATCTTGGTATGATCACTGGCATTGTGTTAGTGTAGGGACTTATACCCCAGCATGGGTGAAGTGCAGCCGTGAAGCTGCCAGTCTCTTTTACTATAGGGTCAGCTGTTGGATTTGAGAATAGGTGTTCCCTGTTACCGTTGATGTTCTTTGGCTCACGATCATTGCTTATATTGTTTCACTTATTTGTTATATGTGAATCTATTTGAATGGTCCTCTATATCTACATTTTGATTTTTTAATGGTGGATTCATTAGTATTTGGTTTTCTATACTTGGGTTGAACACCTGTAATGGATTTCTATTTTTCCTTCTCTATGGAAAGAGGAAGCTGGACTTGGTTGGCACCATTTGGAACCCATATCCACCACACTCTCCACATCGTCTGTTTTTATTATGACCATGATTACACACAGTGTAGCGGATCCAGAGATCTTGCACAGTGGACACTCAAATTTGCAGTTCAAACTGCGAAAGCGGTAACTAGAATAGGAAACACTATAAATGGACAATAATTTGAAACACACAAACGGGTTCATTTAGGCAGAGACTGAGAGGTGTAATGCAGAACAGAATACAAGGTTGCATGTTGCAAATAGTTTTTTTTTATATTTATTTACACAAATAAAACCCCATAAAAACATATATATCCTTAGTAAAAAATATGCCACAGCAAACTGTGCGACAAAATGTTGCTACTTATGCTTAAAAAATTCATGATTTTTATCCTTATATATTTTTAACATGTCTATCAATGGCTTTGTTGGCTTTGTTTTTTATATAAATTAGACAATATAATGTTCAAAATGACCTCCATCCTACACTTATATCAGTCCCTCTATTGGTGCAAAAGTTTGGAGGAAGTGCAGGGAGTAGCAGAAGCAATAAACTACCCATTTTTGCATTTAAATATCAGAGATCACCCCATTGCACTAGCACAGAGCACATGGGAGCGAACATAGGTGAATGGTTAGCTTTGTGACCAATTTTCTGTGCTCGCCCCTGTTATGCACATGTATAGTGAGGAATTCCGCTGCGCTTCCACCTAAAAAAAGACTCCCATCCCTGCAGCCTAACCCTAAGACTTCCCTCTCCGCAGCCTGACCCTAAGACACCACTTTCATTATCCTAACCCTAACCCTCCCCTTCCATTTTTTTTAACCCCAACGATTACCCTAACCCTAATCCTCCCTTTCTAGAAGCCTAACCCTAAAACTCCCCTCCCTGCAGCCTAACCTTAAAACTTAACAGAGAGTGTTACACATCTCTCTATTCGGTAAGGAAGTGCGCGGCGGCATTTCTGAAGATTGAATGGGTAAGTATGCCGGCATACTTACCCATTCATTAAAAAATTTAGAAAATAGCGCTATTTTTTATATGGAGACAGACGAAAATTAGCTTTCGGCTGTCTTTACTTCTAAAAAAGCTATTTCGCGCTGGCAACTCCCATTAGGGTTGGAGTTAGATAAATACCTACCATTTGCTGTTGCGACTTCGCCCTGGGGATGATCGATTGCTTCTCCTTGGCAAGGCAGAAAAAAATCGATTTGACAGCTAGTTATTAACGAAAAAGGGACATTGGGCTAGATCCAGACTTAAGTAAGTGCTTGAAATTAGTTACTCCTGGGCTAAACCATGTTGATTGCAGGGGGGTGAAATTGTATTCTTTGCATGCAGCGATATAGCTTTGAATTTCTTACTGCACACAGATACTGACCAGCTTTACTATCACACTGTTATCTAGACTTGGGATAGGAAACTCTCAACTCTAATACTGTTTGCAACAGATGAAATATGACTCCCCTGCAATCAACATGATTTAGCCCAGGAGGAACTAATTTCAAGCACTTACTTAAGTCTGGATCCAGCTCATTCTATCTATCAAGATAAACATTTTTATATTCTAAGAAAGCTATAAGTAAACTTCTTGTGAATCTTCTATCACTGGATTTAGAATCTTGTTAAAACAGGCTATATTTTTTAAGTCTACCAGCAGAGAGAACATTTCAAAAGCACTGTAAGTTACATATTTGAATATCTTTAGGGTAAGTCACTGATCTCTAACTTAAATCAAAACTTAGATAATATTATCACTTTGCCAAGCAAATCCTAAAATGTAAAGATAAGTAGAAAAAAGCTGAGAGTTGCTGAATACGACTTTAAAGGAAATAGCTATAGGGCCTTTAAACAGCAATAAAATTCTATTTATTTCTTTTAGAAAAAAAATGCTGCCTGTGGTAAACCCTATGTCTAATCATCTTTTCCATTACGGTACTTAAGGTAGAAAGTCACAAGTCAAATGCTGATATAGTATTTTCTCTGTATGCACAAGAAACAAACAAGTTAATAAAAAGGGAAGATTTAGATTTAAAGTACAGGAAATTGAACACACAAAATTCTGATATAGCAAGCATTAAATTGACACTTGACACATTCAACATCACTTAAAATTAAGAATAAATTCAGCTAAAATGTGTAATTTGCCACTTTAGCAAACCCATGTTGTGTTGCAAGAATAGGGAAAGCAAAGTAAAAATGTGCTGAGAGATGTGAGGGGCTTTCATTGTGCTTTAACTCTATGGGCCAGATTTACTAAGCTGCCGGAAAGGAAAAGTGGAGATGTTGCCCATAGCAACCAATCAGATTCTAGCTGATATTTTCTAGTATGTAATAGGAAAGCGAGAGCTAGAATCTGATTGATTGTTATGGGCAACATCTCCACTTTTCCTTTTCCGCTGCTTAGTAAATCTATCCCTAAATTGCAATTTTAATAAAAAAATTGGGTAGTATTTTTCATGCCATAGGCAAAAGCAGGCAGTATTTTTTATGGATGGGTAAGGGGATGCTGTGATGTGCTGTAAAATATAAACACAAACTTTACACTACAGGTTCTTACCAGATCTTGATTCAGTCTATTATCAGGAAAGGTATTGCTGACACACTCAGATAGATTTACCTGGCCTTCGGCTCAATCCCTTTCTTGCAACCCAGCAAAAGACAGGGGAAAGGGATTTGGGCAAAACAAGATCAAATTGTATGACACTCACCGGTCAGTTACTTGTCACTTTGTTCTGGATCCATACTTACTATACTTACATCATAAAATGGCCCATTTTGGTAAGCTCTGCAAGATCTGGATCCAGAATTCCATCCTGGTAAAAATTACGATGGAAGGGTGGGACCGGGCAGGAGATATTGAGACGAGCACAAAAAATAGGAATATCCAATAATGTCGTCATATTCAATAGTCTAAAGTGACTTATCTAAGTGGGAACGGGAACACACGCTATTGTAGCACTGATGCTGACTGAACGTATCACAAACTTGGGCGCTTGGAAGCATCTACTGTAAAGTCTTTCTCATGGCAGGACTAGATGGACAGGATGCGTAAGACGTATATGCTAGATGGGTGAGGGGAGGAATTTACATTTTACAGTCAAAAGTAAAAAAAAAAAGTTTCAGTTATAGTTGTTTTAAGGCCATTACCCCCTATCCAGACTTTTGCACTGTTCCCATTTTAAGTGAGGGCATGGCAGAAATTCTAAAGTAGGTTCAAGGGTAATAAGATTGGGCTGGATCCAGACTTAAGTAAGTGTTTGAAATTAGTTACTCCTGGGCTAAACAATGTTGATTGCAGGGGGAGTCATATTTCATCTGTTGCAAACAGTATTAGAGTTGAGAGGTGATGTTTCCTATCCTAAGTCTAAATAACAGTAAGCAATTCAAAGATATATCCCTGCATGCAAAGAATACAATTAACTTGACTCCCCCTGCAATCAACATGTTTTAGCCCAGGAGTAACTAATTTCAAGCACTAACTTAAGTCTGGATCCAGCCCATTGTGCGTAAGAAGGAAGTGGTTTCCCCTTGCACACACTGCAGGCTAGATACACTAAGGATTTCCCATCACACTGAGCAGGGGCGGAACTACCATTGGTGCAACAGATGCAGCGGCACCAGGCCCCATGCTGATACAAGGGCCCACAGCCATCATCACCGCACCGAAGCTCCCCACTGGGTTACCCGGAATATCATCAGGGCCAAAGCATATTTTTTGCACCTGGGCCTACAACTCGCTAGTTTCGTCTCTGACACTGAGCACAATGGTATTGCAAGTCTGGATCCAGTCTGGTCGATAGTGTGAAGCAGTACAAGTATAGATTTATTTTTAAGGAATCCAACTCTAAACAGTTCTTGACGTTTATCAGCATTTATTGAAATAAAAATCAAAGTACTTGCACTGAAAAAGTTTTAAAGGCAAAAAGCTAAATATTCTAAAGCAACACTGTCATATTATGTAACACTTTATACATTATGAATAAACTTTTATACGCTGTATTTTTTTCTTATACTTTTGATTGAAATAAAATGGTTTTGACACATGATTCCACTGTCCCCTTGTCTTGTTATAAAAATATCTATCTCATTCTGAAAAGGGGAAATCTATGTGGACACTTCGTAGGTAAACTGCAATTTCACTTGTTAGTAAGTTTTTCTCAAATTACAGGTGTTATATAATACTGCAGGAGGCAGAAGTCCGCAGATTGACAGATTTTTTTATTTTTTGCTACAGAAAAGTCAATACATTTCAAATTTCCCACATTCAGTACATCTAGTACATAAAAAGTTGTTTTTCTATTTATTTATTTATTTTTATAAACTAGTAAGACAGCGTACATGTGAAAATCTGTAGAAATCACTGTTGATAAATGTTTGCAATACCTTTTCATACAAGTAAAAAAAAAATAGTTGTTTTTTTTTTCATTTTTTTGGGTATAATTTCTAAAGACACTTTGCTGCTGCTGTACTATATGTGGGTAGAATTTAAAGGGCACACATATATTAGTTTAAGGAATAAATTAACCAGTTATAAGCCATTAATTCATACAACCTCTGTCTGTTGCAATATTACCAATATCTCCTTGCTCAACTGGATGTTAGTTACTCTCCTGGTTGTACAGATCTTGGGATTTATATAGAGTTTGGAAGCACATTCATAAACTGAAAAAAAGCTTTCATTATAAACAATAAATTAATACTTGGATCACCTCTCAACATAGTTTGTCTCTGATGTGCATTATTTTGGTCTTACTCTCAAACCCTGTATTAACTGCCTTGTATTGCAATAAATATCCAAGGAGGTTATTTTAACATTACTTATTAAATTAATAAATACAAACTTTCGATTTCCAATAATCAATTGATTAAAGATTTGCGTGATTACCACTGGAGAATTTGGTCCACATCGAAAACTCTGCTTCCGAAATTGGTAGGAAGGAGTACAAAGTTCATAAAGCAAACCGCAGTATAATGAACATTTAATAACAGGAATAAGCTATTAACAGTCCAGGAACAAGGGGCTGGATCCAGACCTACATGCACCTTATGGGCCGGCAGCGTAGCGGGGAGTGCACACCCCCTGCACACCCTGCTAAAGGTAGTAAAATCTGGACACTTAAGTGTCTAGATTCTTACCTTAACATTTACGACCTAATGCTGCTTTCCCCGCCCCGAGCCCTAATTTAAATGCCTATCTCTGTCTATATGGTGGAGATACGGCAAACGTAAAAGGGGGGACAGCCCCTTTTACGTAACACCCGGCGTAAGTAATGTACGCTACGTACGCCGGGCACTATGCTAGCACAAGAAGGTTGTGCGCATGCACACAACCTTCTTGACAGGAAAATCATGCAATTGCCATGCGCAATTTCCCTGTCGGTCGTAGCCCAGGATCTGGGTCAAGGTGATTGAAATTGAAGCAACAGTGAATCAGTAGTAGTACTTAGCACAGGTTCACAGAACAGGACCTGGACATATTGTACACACTACCAGATATTCAAGAGTCATTCACAAGTGCAGTAATGATCAGAAGAAGCATTTAGGTTAAGGCTTGGCGAATCCCACAGACATATATTAAATCGAATACAGTAGAACTATTTATTTATCCTGTGTAGTTTCCATAACATATGTAGATCATGACTTGTAGCAGTTTAGGATAAATCCAGAAGTTGAGAGTGTAAACTGCTGATACGTTATCTGGAAAAGGGTCCATCATCGGGAGAGAAGAGTGGATGAGAGGGGCGTGTGGAAATGAGGTTGGGGGGTAGATGGAGAGGAATAGCAGATAGTTTTGTAGGTAAGTGGAAGCAGTAATCATGAGTAATTACTTGAGATTTAAATGATATACACTTATTAGATTCATCATCCTTTCTTTCCTTTCCTCATCAAACATCTTTCAGAGAACTGTATTTATCTCATAGAGGTATCATGTCTTCAGTTGGAATGAACTTGCAGTCTGATGTTCATTGCTTATAGCAGAATTTCCCATGATAGAGGACATGCTGTGCTTGTAACATGAAAGCTCTTAACCTGCATGTTGGCTGCTTCATCAGTGTTCAATAAAAGATGTACGCTGTCAACAGAGCTATTGATTTCTGTAGTGTAAGCCAAAATGAATAAATATTTTTTAAGTTGCAGTTTAGTTTTTAGTTCATTTTAGTTTCATTCTAGTGTGTATTTTCCATGAACATCATTAAGTGATTTCACATATCCTTCCAGCTAGAATAAGAATATAGGGAACAATTTATTCCATTACATTGTGTCTGCAGGCATTTTGTGTACCTTTTTCCTATATATTGACAGGTTTAACGGTCATTGCAGTAAGTTTAGTTTACTAAATAAATGTAAAGGTAAACAGCATACAATGTGTTTATATTATTTTATTATTTTTTATTTGATTTATTTATTTTTTAAATCCAATAATTATATATTTGAAAAGTTAAATACCTGATTAAATTAATTGCACCAGGAAATTCTTATATATTCCTATTCATTCATATTATCTTTTCTACATTCCAATTTACCTATAGTTACCTGGTGTCTAGTAGATCTTGTATAACGCTGACCAGTCTATCCAATTAGTGTGAAATATATTACAATTCTTTTAAACAACTGGTTTGTCTTGCTTTTATATAAAGTTGTAGTGTTACCCTATGGGACTTCTGTGTTTGATGCAACCAAAGGTTTTGAATAGAGTTGTAAGCACTGGGTTCCGCTATGTAGACACCACAAGTTAACCAAGTGTAAAAACATGTGAAAGTATTCACAGAGTATGCAGACAGATGGAATAGCTATTATAAAACTAACTTAGAAGGAATAACCTGTACTGCAACAGGCTAAGGTAGAAAACTTATTTGAAAACTCCACCCAGCAATTCCATTGGAAGAATCACTGGGCCTGATCCAAACCTACGCTCTTGAAACGCCCTTGTGTGTAGCGTATTTACGCCACCGTACCTACAAAGATCTCCCCTAGGCATTCCCCTCGGTCGTCCGTATTTCAGCCATCTTGCGCCGACCAAACCCTACCCTAACTTTTCTGTTCGTAACTGTGGGCGTCTGTAAGCTCATTGCGTATTTACTACGCTTAGCACGCCCATACTGTATGATTTAAATGCCTCACCCTGCCCTTGAAGCGTAATTACGGGTTTAGTATGGCTGGCCCCTTCGTGCGTTGGTAGGAAGCTGGCATGATCAAGGCCCATACGGTCAGTGTTTCTTTGCGTAACATCGTCATGCACAGTAAGTACAAAAGGGCAATTTTACACTTACGAAAAGCGTAAAAACACGGGCGAGCGAAGGTCTGGATCAGGCCCATTGTCTCTAAATCTCACTTAGGATTAGAACGGAGATTGGGTAAGAATAAATTCCAATCATGTAGCAGCAACTGACACGTGCAATACAAAAAAGTGTCAATAATCTAATGCAGGGAAACCGGGGGGGAAATCAGATGTATCCATCCAATGCAATGGTCATATATTCAGCATTATGGCTAGTCAGCAGGTCAATAAAATCAATAAACAAAATAGTTTGACTATAGGATTTCAAAAATGGGAATAAGATCTGCAAAAAGGGAATAGTAATTGAGAGAGACCTCAGTATATCACGTTAGTAGGAAAAGACAGTAAAAAGTAAGGCAGGGAAGCATTGGGTAGGAAGAGGTCAACAAGAGAAAGGCTTTGGGAAGGTGGAGAGGGTCAAGACTGATGGAACTGAAGGTGAATATAAAAATTACAGAAGTGACAGGAGGGTCATAAAAACAGAATAGATGGTTCAAGATATATGTAGGGGCAGTTTGAGGTCTTCACGATTAGGATAGAGGACATGAAGTTCAGTGGGTATACATACTGTATAATGCAGAAGGCAACATGGGAAAATCTGAATGAAAGAGACAGATAGGAAAATTAGAGGAGGGTAGATGGAAAATCTGTAAAATAAAAAATCAGATTCAAGATGATTTTTCTTTAATACCCTCCGGAATATTATACCTAAAATATGATATAGACAATAAAACCACCATTCTTCTTCTTATTTTTCATTTTTAGTTTATCTACCTTTTTAATAGATATCAACAAATATAAAGCTAGAGGCTTACAACCACAATCATGATTGGTTAAATGCAGGTTTTTAAGGGGGTATTCTATATTATTTCTTTAAATAATAAGAAATCTTACAAATATACAAACGCAAACACGCTGTACCTTTTTGTTAGATTATGCAAGACAGTATTACCTTAAATTTACCCTTCAATACTATGAAAACAGAATGCTCTCCCAACATCAATATCAACTTCAGAAAGGGTTGTCTCTTTCCTTAAGCTGAAGACTGGTGACAAAGGAACGAAGCTTTAAATAACAAATGAATGTTCTAAAAATTTTATTGCACTACATATACTGTAAAGTACAGGGGCGTTTCTAGAAATTAAGGGGCCCGTGTGCAGACCCCCACATGGGCCCCCCCTCCTCCTCCTCAGACAGCCCCCCCTCCCAAGACGGGCCCCCCTCTTCTTCTTCTCAACCCCATCCATATCAATACAAACGGAGACGGTCTCCAGCAGTCTTCCATTCCCAACAGTGCACTGCGCAGCCTCACGCTCTGCAAACAGAAGAGGAGCATGAGGCTGCGCAGTGCACGCACGCCTGACATCCCCATGTGACACCCGCGCGCAGTGCACTGTTGGGAACGGAAGGCTGCTGGAGACCGTCACCGTTTGTACAGAAATAGGTGGTACTGGGATCTTCCATTGGGTGCAGGGTGAGTGCCACGGGCGGCCCCCTTGTCTGCGGGGGCCCGTGTGCACTACACACTCTGCACCCATGGTAGATACGCCACTGGTAAAGTATAATTCTCCCTTAGGATATTACAGCTTTAATTGGAAAGTTATTTCCAAGTAATTTAATATAGTATTATTATTTTAGTATCAAGCATGTAAAACACTGGCATTTCTTATACACAGCGAAGGTAAAGTTCTGTTTTTACTAATTGATAGGCCAGTGACACACAGATCATAAAGGCAGGAAGACTGCTGTGTGACATAGGTGAGAATGATACTAGCAGTAAAGAAGGGAATTTTACCGCAACCTGATGTCCATGGCTCTGTGTCTTTGACAATGTGGGCAGATGGTAAAGGTGAGCTCAGCACTTACTGACACAGGACAACTTATTACTTTATCTTATCAGTCCTTGGCAAGGGGTGGGAACAGCGAACAGAAAGGAGAGAGGAGGGTGAGCAGGTTGAGAAGTTAGACTATATAGAAACCACTACCGACTGGAAGATGAAAAATATGTTTCTCAGAGAGGAATATTGCTAATCATAGGGATGGAGAGGGGCTTCCAGGAAAACAAAACACCTTCCTCCTGATTAGTCACAAGGCCAGAAATATGAAAACACAGCCCAGGTGTTGAACAAATTCATGAACAAGGATACTAATTAAAAAACAAACAGGAAACAGATAAATAAAATGCAAAGCGATAAAGTGGGTGAGGTCCTTTATCCAATATCAGCTAAAAGTACAAAAGGAACAATTAAGCTATTTGGAAATAGTGTAAGAAATAGCCAAAGCTTGTTTGATATTCTGAAAAAAGGGAAAGTCATCAAATTATCATATGTCCAGATAAATTAATAAAAAAAAGAGATTCATCCAGGCTTCCCGTATAGACAATGTCAATTAATAACTCAAAGTATTAATATTCTATTACTTCCCTACCACTGTGCACTGACATTGGGAACTTTCCTCTTATTTAATCTTCTATATGGAAAAGCAGAGTCTTAATTGTATCTAAACCACTTATTTTTATATCTAAGGTAATTTAAATATCTAAAGTGAAAATCATTGTTCAGTTTTGTTTTCTTAAATTGCCTTTCACCAAGACATACACAAAAAAATGAGAAATATATCATCAGACTGTTTTTGTTAGATGCAAATAGATAACAATGGAACATAGCTGATTTAGCCAGGAATTATCAATATGAATGTAAATGTTAACATTCTGAAAAAAATATTCTGCCAATGACTTCAATTAACATGTTATTTGAAAAATATGAAGCAATGTTAACATGAATATATGGGAAAACTGATGTAAATTTACATTTTAGAAAAGCTTTTAAAATGTAAAATTGCAAAAAAAAAAAAAATCTAATTAGCAAGAAAGATTAAAGTAAAATTGTAATCCTATCTCTACATCTGACCTCTCTGCATTCCAATTTCTAAATAGCTTGGAAACCTGAATTTTTGCTGATCTCAGATGTGTGGGGAAATGTAAGCTTATTTTTTTAATCAGCAACTTTCTAGTAAAAATGTATAAAATAAATGTAATAATGCATTGATTTATTACAGTGCTTGCAACTCACAAACAACGTATGCCTTTACTTTGCTTACTATGATTATAGACTTGTATTTATAAACACCCGATCATTTGACTTCTTCCTCTTTGACTTATCTTTGTATTTTAACCTTTTATAGTAATTCAAAACACAATCATTTTTTTCTCGTAGAAAATTTTGGCAGCTTGGTTAATACAAATACAATACTAAGTTCTAAAAGGTGTTGAGAGCAAGGTAGTGCATAGTTGCTACAATGTATGAAATAATGGACAATAATAATAGCAGAGGCAGCCCATGGCATAGGCAGTATAGACTGTATAGGTGGCTGCCTAGGGCCCCGTGGGTCAGGTGTCCCTAGGGGGCCCCACACCTATACTGCACCTTCCGCCACTGGCCACCTCTGTACTTGCTGCCGCGGCCCTGGACACTGTAGTCACATACACAGTGTCTGGACCGCTGCGTCCAGGCACTGTGTATGTGTTGCTATGGCAACAAAGCACCGTATTCAGTGTAAAAATGGTGCTATATTGCCATAGCAACATATACACAGTGCCTGGACGCAGCGGTCCCGGCACTGTGTATGTGACTACAGTGTCCAGGAAGTAAAGACCCCAGGCGGGGACGCGGAAGCAACTACAGAGTGTCTACTGGCTCTGTACTGTACCGCGGCACTGTACTGGCTGCTGCGGCCCTGTGCAGGGCTTTTACTTCACACATGCAAGTCTAGCTGCCAGTGGAGCCAGGCTTGCAAAAAATAAAAAAAGTAAAAAAAATAAGAAAAAGTAAATGTCTCAAGTTTTTTCTCCGGAGTGGAGGGGTGGGGTGTCACCTAGAGCCCTGCAAAACCTAGGGCCACCCCTGAATAATAGATATAACAACAAATGACTGGATCAAAACGTCTGGATATGCTGTGCTTGGAGCTCCAGCAAATCTTTCACATCTATTGATTAAAAACATGCAGCAGGTGTGGCCTCAACTAAGTAAGTGATGACGCATGGTCTCACAGCAAACAACACAGTTAATCAGCTTATAAATGGTCGAGGGCTCCCTTAACTTTTCCCGTGTATATGTTAGTTTACTCATGGCACTCCTACTGGTGAATCAGTCCTAACTCTGTTGGAACGTCCATAATGTATATTAGTAGCCCATGTGCAGCTCATTTTCAAGAGTCTTGCCTCTCTAGTCACGCATGCGGGACTCATTCTTTGCCGATGCATGCATCAGTCCTAAGTCAGGCGTCCCTGTTTGTGAATCAGTCGGCTATGATTTCTGCGCGTATATTTGGGTTCTGGGCATGCACAGTTTAACTAATCGTAAAAATGCACACAGAGATTCTGCATTTCTTAAGTCAGGGTTGCCGAACTTTAACAGCTTCCCTCCAGGAGATCCTGGAGGTAAGCTATAGATGCATGCGGGGGGCGGGGCGTAATTATGCGATTTATGCAAATTGCGCCATTAAGCCCCATCCCCTGACTAATACTTACCCATTTTAAGCTGTAACAGGGATCGGGACCGGGCTTGATGGCACAAATTGCGTCATCAAGTCCCTCCCCATCCCTAGCTACACTAGTATACTAGTGTTGCTAGGCAGGGGGGCAGGACTTGAGTCCGTGGTTACAATGAAATTTGCAGGCTCTACCGGGAGAACTGCCCAAATTTTGGGAGTCTCCCGGACATTCCGTGAGAGTCGGCAAACCTGACTGAAGAGTGAATACGGTCCTTCATTAGAATGACACCATATGAGCACTTTTGATTTCTTAAACATCTCATAAACAATTCAGGCGGGTACAGCTCAAGTTGTATTCGGGTCTGAATCAGGCACAATTGCAAGCGCAGCATTTCTGAGCATGCACAGTGCAAAATTCCACTAAACAACACCAATGCCAAGCTGTCATATGCTTACCTTAAGGTTGGCCCCAGAGAAAATATTACACCAATAATAATAATTGAGATTAGATATTATAACTTTTAGTATAAAGCTACAGATTTAGAAAAAGTTTCTTGTTATTAACAATGATCCTCTGTTGCTTATGAGACAAAACATACAGTATAGACTTACTAATGGCAAGGAATACCGAATAACTGCTATAGCTCTAAGTTTTAAGGTGTGATAAGAAAATGAATGTGATTGAAAGAGGAGTTACTCACACATTCTTGTCACGGGTTCTTTGGGGATTATGGTTAAACTTTCCGATGAATATACCTATGTGATATCTAGATTAATAAATAAATGTTATCCTAGATGCGACGTTTAAATTGGAAACTTTATTTAAAAAAATTACCTTACAGATCAATCTTTTTTATTTACTGGTTCAGCTATACATACATCTCACATTGTTTAAGTAAAGTAAATACAAATGTTAGAGAATTCTCTGTTTTGCCATGGGTGTTTACCTTAAAGGCCAAATCATGAACTGTATTTTATAGTAAACAAATAGTGTATCAATCTGTATTATGTGTATAATACATTTCCTGAGCCAGTAGAAATATTCATTAATTTCTGTCAATGCAGTTTGACAAGTATCTAACCCAAAAGGTCACTCTTTAATAAACAAGCTCTCATAGCAGTTAGATACGCTTCTGATCTCTATCCCACAGTTCTTTTTCTTATTTGAAAGTGTTCCATATTCCTAAATATTTTATATTTTTAAAATACACCGATATTTTGCTGGTTTCAGCACACATAAAAAATACTGTAATACAAATATAATATACATATACATTAAGAAACAAATACTTTCTCCACAGTTATTATTATTATTATTATTATTATTATTATTATTTTTATATACAGTAACTGTGCAGGTACCAAGGAAATGAAATGCAACATAACTGCTGTATGCTTACATGACAACTACATGAGTTTACAAGAGAATTGTTGGTGACCATAGGGATTAATTATCAGACGTGACGCCCGTGGATCTGGTATCTTGCTTAATATTATATCTCTATATATTTTATGGCCATTCTTGCTAAAACCACTGTTATCTAAAAATGGGAAAAATTAGTTACTAAGCAAGTCAGGTTATTTATTATAGTGTAGCACATGTGTGAACATTTCAGAAAGGAAATCAGTGATCCTAACTCTAAAATTGAGAGTCCCAATGTTGGATCTCATATATATGTTTATAAATTGAGAGCCAACTTACCTAGGAGACACCCCTTAAAGTCTCTAAAATGGCTGCTGTGAAACAGCTCTCCCTCTCAGCAACTGCTCCCAGACATGCCCACAAACAGAATAAAAACAGAATGGAAGTTGCTATTGACACTTTTGTCAGCTTTGAATAGGAGGACTGCAAGTTGCACTGAAGGGAGTGGTTTAGTATTACAATGTACAGTATAGGTGGGGATTTGTACAGTTGACCCATTTACACTACTGACTTCCCGCCATTTTAAGTGAGAACTGTACTTATATTTGAAGGTCTGCCCTGATACAGAAAGTTTTTGCGAGCGCTTGCATAACCACTCTCCTTGCTGGCTACAACAAAGATCTACAGTCAGATCCTTACTCATGCTGCATTCAGAAAGCTGAACACAGAATTGCCATTTGTAATCATTCAGTGTAATCGTCTAGTTAATGTGCCTTCTAGATCACATGATTATTTAACAAGTAATGCATCAGTTAGTTCATATAAACCCTACCACAACACTAGTAATCCTAGACACTTTGCTATTTGCCATATCTCTGTCACACCGCACACCCCTCATATGTTTTGGGGGATCACACACCCCTGTGTTAGAGATGAACCACCTGTTGATGCAGAATGAATGTATTAAGGACATCATGATGGCTCGGTGAGTAGCGTTGTATTTCGCAGCGTTGAGTTCATGAGTTAGATTTCCGGACAAGGCCTTATCTGTGTGTAGTTTTCCGCCTCTGCCTGTTTTTGTGTGGGTTTTCTCTGGGTATTCCAGTTTCCTCCCACACAATAAAAACACACTGGTAGGTAATTGGATGCTGAATAAATTAACACTACTGTGTGTGTGTGTGAATGTGTTAGGGACCTTAGAATGTAGCTCCAATGGGGCAAGGACTGATGTGAAATATTCCGAAAATAAAAACGATATAATAATCTATTATTAAATAAAATTAAAAGATCCGTATTTTCTCAGATTTTCGTGCATATTTTTAAGTAATTTCAACTACGCATGCGTAGTCACTTTTTATACACTGTTCACGTAGACTATATGCACGGACTTGTGAATCGGACATGGGAAAATCCACACGGAACTCCAACGGAAAAATACTCATGGAGGAATTTACATAGTAATGGGCAGGGGGGAGGGTGGGGCATTTAAATGAAGTGAAGTGGGCGCGACTACAAAGATACGCACGGACGGAGGACACATACGCTTGGAAATTGCCACGGAAAGTTAGCGCCAGTCTATGGAGGCTGAAGTCTCCGTGGGCACGGATTAGCAAGGGGGGTGACTTGGGTTTTGGTGAGTGTAACTTGCTCCGTCCGTGCGTATATTTGCGGACCGGTCGCCAGACGGATCTCTGAATACGACCCCCTATCTCCAATAATACTTCCAGGATTGGCAAGCACTGGGCTCATTTTTAACATAAGCTCTGACTATAGATAGACAGTATAATTTGCACAGGAATGAACCATAGCAATTGCATCTCTGGTTGCAGTCAGCTCCCCATGATGCTATTGTTTTCATAAGGGAATGAACGGATGTGGCTTGAGGAAAATGAATATTTTAATTCACTGTATAATTTTATTTTCTTTCCTTTTATAAATCACAACACTGCTAATGCTAATAAAGATTTTGCTCACAATAATTAAAGCTTGATAATAAATCAATAATCATAGTAATTCTGTAGTTTTGCAACATGCAAAGAAGGTAAAAAGAATATCCAATTATAAAGTCTGTCTTTTTTGTTGTTGCAAAGATTAAGCCTTGGTAGAATCAATGGAAAGATTCTGTAACAGGTTTTATATGGAAATCTCACTGAGGTAACTTACTTTCACGCATTGTATCTTGTTTTGCTGTAAAAAGATGTAATTTTAATTGACTTTTCTCTTATAAAAAAAATAACATTCTTACCGATGGAAAGATAAAAGTGCTGGCATGCCAAATGTTAAGCCTTGGGGAGTAACTGATCATGTCTGAATAATTACAAAGATACAAATGAATGTGATAGTACAACCTTTTATTCATTAGGGTTATAGATAATATGATGCTGGAAAAATCATACAGTATGTCTTGTGATGAGGCAACCCATCTTTATTGCACAATATAATGATATTTCCAGTCTCTGAAGAGTTCAGTCACTATCTGCCAATCACTTTTCCTATACATATATAAAACACAATTTGGTATTGAAAATTAGACAGAATAACATGCTTTTTATTCACAGAAAGTAGTTAATTCATTATCTTGTTTTAAGCTAAAAATCTCATTTGAACCCCCTTTGCCTATGTCCTCGTGACATTACCTCAAATATTTAAATAGATAGTTTACATGGTTTTACAAATATTCCTGTAATTTTTAGGTAATGATAGTAGTGTTTTTCCATTGTTCAATAACACATTTTTAGGATTTTTATTTTAGGTAAACCGCCTATATATGAGAAATAGAAACAAAGAACAAAAAAATGGAAAATAAAGCCCCAGTATTATGAACCAGTAGCACATTTGCCACTCTGTAAAATTAACTACAGAGGACCGGATCCATAGCCCCCCAGATGCGGAACCATACACCGCTAGATGCAGAATTAGGCTGTTTTACTGGCAATGCTCATTCGAAATGTTCCGCAATGGATCTCCATGTCTATAAAACTTAGTTCCATACATCTGGAAATCCATCTGAAAGGGTGGTGCATCCCCTCCGTCCATCTAAATTCTGTAAGGTGGGTGGGGATAAAATTTTACTTATACAGTCTGAGTGGGATTTAGGAATTAAGGGCTGGATCCAGACTTAAGAAGGAGCTTGAAATTAAGGGCCTGATCCAGACCTACGATGTAGCGCTGATCGTACTAACGCTCAGCATTACATCGTGGGACTCCCCCTGACACTCCACCTGCCCGGTTGTATTTACATTCCCTTACGCCGGCTGAAGGCTACCCTAACTTCAGCCAGCGTAAGGGAGTATAAATACGCTGGGAAGGCGGCATTAGTACGATAACGCCGCCCTCCCAGCCCTACGTGCGGATCAGCGGTCAAATGGAAAGTTCACTCCCATCTTTCGTGTGGACTTCCTGACCTCCGTACATACAGAGGTTGGGATCTAGTACAGAATTAGTAGTTACATACAATTGCAGATATATGAAATGCCTTCTACCACTTTTAGGGCTTTTCTGCTATGTGGTCTAAAATCTAAAACAGTGAGCATTCCAATGTTGGGTCTTATATTATATTTTTAATCTGAGAGCTAAATCACCTTAAGATACGCCTTAGATTTTAAAAAACAGCTTTAGTAAACCAATATATATCAATGACGCTTTTTAATAAGTAGCTGTGGGGTAAAGAGTCTTGCAGATACTCTTAGACAAAAATATATATATATATATATATATATATATATATATATTTCCGCGCTCTAGTACCTTTACTAGACTTTTACAGTTTTTTAAGTTACCTGTGCTCCTTCTCTGCTTCTGTAAAATTTTATCTCAGCACATAAATCATAGCAAGAAAATGTAAAGGGCACAAATCCCAAATTTATAAGTGTTGAATTAAATTGCTATGACATTGTGCAATTGCTTGACATTCGCTCTAATGCTTTTTTTGTCTTCAGTAATTTGACATTTGTCTTTTAGATATGAAAAAATAAGATTTACTTTTTAAAACTATATTTGGGTTCACCTTTATTTTCTATTTTCTGTGGAACATGATGTTCCAGAATGAAAGAGGTTACAGTATATTACTTGTATTAGGCTGAGATAAATTGATATGTTTAATGCTAACAGATTATGGCCAGCTAATGGCTTCTTCTCTATACCTATAATATAAATCATATGTCTCTCATAGACATATAATAGTAATTCTCCCAAATTGCATCCCACACCTGTCTAATCATGATGGTATATTACAAGTATGGGTACAGTATGGTTTAGTGTGTGTGCTTTGTTGAGTTATTGTAACTGTTGAAATGCTGATAATTGTTTATATCTGATCCAGAGTTCCTGTGTACACTCATATTTTTTATTAAAGTTTTCAAGTTTTTATGGGGAAGAGGGGTACAGAAAATGAAAAACAGGGGAGCATTTTAATACAAAGACATGTAAACACAGCTTTAGTATAAAGTTTAGCAAATTACAAATTTGCTGGTGAATAACATGAAAAAAACCAAAAACAAAATAGCAATACAATAGTATACCCATTAAATATGTTAAGAAGTCGAATCCTGCACCAAAAAGATAAAGAGAGAGGCAGAGGGAGGGGAAAGAAGGAGGAAAAAGGGGTGGAAGTAGGTGGAGGTGATCATGAAGGAGTCAGAGCTTCTAAAAGTATATCTAATTTAAACTAATAATTAGTCATGTAGTATAGGAATGACCTGATGATGTGTGAGCCACGGTAGCCAAACACCTGAGAAATTGTTAGAGGTATTATGAAGTATACTAGAAATATATTCCTTTTTATATATACGCCATATCTCTTTAATAATGGTTGGGAGGGAAGGAGGGTTTGGATATTTCAAGTGTGCTGCTATTTGGCATTTAGTAGCATTTAGCGTATGTTTTAATAGAAGGCATGTGTGTTTAGGAAAATCAGGAATAGTTTGAGCGAATAGAGAGAATATAGGTGAAGATGGAATGGTGATACCAGTCACTGTTGCAATTAGACAATGTACTTTTCCCCAGAAAACAACAATCTTCGGGGAAGACCACCAGATGTGGGACAGGGTGCCTTCTTCACCGCATTGGCGCCAGCATGCAGGGGAGGTGGTTGGATAAATTATACTTAATTTCTTTGGAGTTACACTCATTTTTTACATGCAGTCCTTGTGTGTCCTATATATGCTCACATGTATTTGTGTCATACATAATTCTGCTCCCAGGAACCTTTTGTACTAATATTATTGATGATAGACAGTTTGTTCCTTGTTTTAAAAAGAACAAAAAAAACAAAACAACAAGAGCAATTAACTATTTAGTAAAAAAAGATGTGGTCTCTCCTATAGCAAACAAAAACAACTCATGACACCATGAATCTACAAGTCCTCTTAAGTCTAGTTCTGGTTATCCCAAAATCAGGAGTGTTACTGGCTTGGGATACTCCCAATTAGAGATGAGCACTGACCCCTAACTAAAATATATATTGGAATAAATCAACAAAACAATTACAACGATCAACAGAATTATTACAACTATCAACAAAACAATTACAACTATCAACAGAACTATTACAACTATCAACAAAACAATAACAACTATTAAGAAAACTATTACAACATGTCATCAGTGACATCCAGCTCCCCCTTTTTTTTTGTTTGGTCAGTTTTCTAGGACTTAAGTTCCAGAATGCATGCTTTGGAAGTATAAGACATATCAGATGTGGATGGTCATCATGAATTCCCACTGGTCCCCCAATGGGTGTAATTGGGAGGGGCTTGGTTGACATGCTGAAAGTGGGCTAATAAATTTTGTTGGTCTTCATAACTATAACATAATAACATATCTCAGTTTGCGGTTTAGCTATGAAAAAATTAATTATAGGACACAGCATCATTTGATGTTAAATGATAGTGATATCACAGTGATATCTGCCAGCAGAAGACTAAAGGAAATGAAAGACCAGTAGATAGATTCTCCTTTTAAAATCTGCTCTCTGCTTTGACTTGACTGTTCTTTAATAAACTATGTCTTGTAAAATGGGGAAAAATGCATTAAAATTAAAATATTTCATTTCAAGTCACGAGTCCTAAATTTATTTCATTTCAAGTCATGATTCCTGGGATTGCAAGAATATTAATCAATATTTCTTCTTTTAATGAAATGGTCTGTATTTTGAATTAACTTTTAAAAACATTTACAACAAAATTTAAGTTAGAGTTACACCTATAATTTATGATGTGATGATCATATGAGAACAGATACTACACTTCACTCATGTGGCCAATGACCATAGAACCCAGTTTGCACATTGGACCACCAATACACATGCTTTAAATCGCCGTTAAACAATCACCAGACATTGCCTCTGTTTAATAATCTCCAGACAATAGTAAATACAGCGATTTAATTCTCAAAGTCGCCCCTCAACACAGGCAATGTCAGGCGATTTGCAGAGGCGATTTAAAGCGTCCCTTAGTAAATCTGGCCCCAAATGTGGTACAGATACTAGCTAACATTTCCTTATTTATCTGCAATATTTAAACAGAAATTTTTAAACATTGTGCAATGTTCTATAGACAAATATAAGATAAACAAATAAAATTAAATGGGGAACATTGAGAACTAGGGGATCTCAAAGATACTGGATCAGAGCGCAAAGTCCTGGGATCGGATTCTGCCCAAACCAATCTCAAATATAAGAAAAAGAAAAAATTCCAGGCTGCGCTAGATCTCAGTATCCATAAAACACATTTATTGTATGCAAAAACAATATAAAATCAATACAATAGTAGTATTCAATAAATGCTAATTAGCACATGAAATCTACATGTATAAAAGATGCAAATTGTGTGATATTGGGCCTTCAATATGCAAAAGAAGGTATCGGCTTGATTCCCAATAAGGTGGCCACCGGAAAAAAACAAATCAGTATAATCTAGGTGCAGGCTTCCGTTAGAGAGTATATGGAAAACTGGCCAGTTTACATGAATGTCCACTCTAAAAATCTCTGTGTTGTTCTATCAGTTGTTATTACACCGTATGGCTTCTCAGTATGAATTAGGTGGGTATTGTTACATCAGATGTTACACTGTTTCCAGCTTTGATGTTTTGCATACAATAAATGTGTTTTATGGATACTGAGATCTAGCGCAGCCTGAAATATAAGATAACTCATAGTTTTTTTATTTCATGTATTGGAGGCCTCTTCTGTTGCATTTCAATGCAAATAGCACATCAGTTTGCAGTGTGTATGTGTTCAGCTTATCTCAGCAGTCACCTGGTCACATTTGATTTATTTAACTTTCTCTATTTTTAAGCTGTGTACATACTCCTGTCCAACCCGACCTCCTACAGTCTAGATTGTCAGACATTGGATAAATGTGTACGCTCATATAATCACTTATTACATGCAATCCTGGTCCCCTTGGTCCTGTCCAGTCACATCCATGCTTCAATATCAGGAAACCCACCCATCAATCGCTCAACTAATTTACGTGTGTGCACCCTTCAGTGACTGCTCAATCAAATTCCTCTCCTGATTCTGATGTCATGAAGCAGCGCATTTAAAGGCGGAAGATTGGAAGAGTGTACATGGTAAGGTAACTGATGCAGGTCTGCTGTAAAGTTGTATAAGTGTGTATCATGGATTGCACCAAGTGACCTTGGATTGTGTAAATAGTTTTCTCAGGAGTTGGATCTGAATAGGACTGGACAAGCCATGCCATATTCATTGCAACATGTAATAACATTATATTTATCAGAGATGTTCAATTTTAGCATTTGATGTATTTCTTAAGCATAACATGAAACGTTTATCATCTGTATGTCTTTCTACCATGCTATTTTGTTAATTAAACAATTTGCTATAAAATAATGAATAATGAATCACCAAATAAAGAAAAAGGAAGAATTACTATTTAAACTATTTAATACACATATAATGAATAGATGGCTGCCATTTCACAATTCTGATTCTCTCTTTAATAATTCTGTAATTTATTAAGCACACTCTGACTAACAATGACTCTTATTTGTGAGGCAGGAATACACTTTATTCTTTTCTTTATTTTCATAACTCTACAGTTTGACTAATTGAGGTTTTAAGCTGGCATAAGGTAAACCACAAATAGTACAGGGGACATGCAAATGTCACCAAACCTTTAATATATTGTAATGCAATAAAAATATAATTAGGTAACAGATTGAGAAGAGTTTTGCAGATAAATCTGCTATGTCCTGAGGTTTATTATTTACATGTCTTTGAACTGTTCTTCATCACCGATTTCTAGGCAATTTAATGTAGTCAGCAAAATATGTATGTCATCGAAATGTTTTTATCGGTCTATCATGTCGTGGGAATTCAATGTATTCTAGCTTGTGATAAAATTATTTCATTTCTAGTAAACACAACGACAACAAAAATAACATTGGTGTCAATTTCTCACTCTGGAAACATGATACACTGTAGGGGCATGTCATTTAGACTTTTCACTACAGTACCACCAACCACAAAATACATGACATGCCCCCTTATCCTAATTGTAAGGAAACATTCCTCTTTCCATCTGTCTTCCCCTTTCCCCTATCCCTGTTGTCTCTGAGTGGTGGTATGTACAGTTTGGGTCTAAGTATTCTCTAAAATCAGTTATTTCAGGGAATGGGGTGGGAGAATTTTTCATTATGTCAATGCAGCCAAGATATGTTCAGGAAAGTATAATGCCAGAAATACTGGCTAAATTGGTCGCTATTTCAATAAGATACATACATAAAGCACTTCTGTGATAAGAGATATGGGTCCAGATTTACTAAGCTGTGGGTTTGGAAAAGTGGATATGTTGCCCATAGCAACCAATCAGATTCTAGATCTCATTTAATTATTATATACTAGAGAATGTCAGTTAGAATCTCATTGGTTGCTATGGGCAACATCTCCACTTTCCCAAACCCGTAGTTTAGTAAATCTGGTCCATGGTCTGTGCTATTTTGTATGAAAAAGGTGCTGGTAGACAACAAAAGTTTAAGGGCCGATTCAATTCAACAAGAAGGCTGCATTATTTTGGTTACAAAGGTAAATGTGTGAATTTTTATTGAGGATTTTTATACGCACCCCATAGAGGTGCCTATTAAAATCCATGTATTTCGGCTACCGTAATAGGTAATATTTTACCTTTGCGACCTTCGTGTTGAATTGAATCGGGCCCTAAAATTGACACAATTGCCCCAGTGCCCCAGTGTCTATAGTCATACTTCTACCACATAATATGCCCCACTGTAGCGTCCCCATTAATTTTCCTGCACCTTGTAATTTTACATAGTTACATAGTTACATAGTTGATGAGGTTGAAAAAAGACAACGATCCATCAAGTTCAACCTATTTTGGATCTCCTGCGATCCCTATCTTTATATTTGAAGTTAATCCATATAAAGCAACCTCCAAACTGTTGCAATCATAAGATAAATAAATACATACATTTCTCCCTTGCTCCACTACTGTCCTTTATTTAAATTAGCGGTCCTGGTAACCCTGGATGTCCTTTTCTGCTAAAAATATATCTAATCCTTTCTTAAACATATCCAGTGAATCTGCCATCACAACCTTTTCCGGCAGTGAATTCCACATCCTGACTGCCCTTACTGTGAAGAAGCCTTTCCTTTGCTGGACACAATTGCCCCAGTGTAGCAAAACAGTCTATAGTCATACTTCTACCACATAATATGCCCCACAGTAGCGTCCCCATTAATTTTCCTGCACCTTGTAATCACCTTGACTCAGCTGTTAAAAAAGTGGCAGTACCCCCACAAATAAAGCACTGGAGATGGGAAAGTAACTAAATGAGAAAAGAGATGGGAAATATTTTACACTGTAAAATTACATTGAACAAACACATTTTTTAAAGGTTAAATGTGGTTTATAGTTTATAGTAAAATATTTGTAAATGCAAATTTGTGCTAAAAATATTTTATACACCGCAATCTCATTTGTTAGCATATGGATAAAGTAGCTTGTGAACATTCCACTCAATTTTAAATATCAGGTTATGCAGCAGATATAATCAGCTTGCTTAAAATTCATTGGAAGAATGAAGTTGCTCTTTCATTTAGCATGTAGAAGTGCTTCCATTTGAAATTTATATTTTTGTTTTTGCCAGAGCGAAAGCTTTGTGATTCCATCTGCACTAAAACACTGAATAGAAAACCTAATGACTTAAAGGTAATAGCAATATCATCCTCTCTTTTTTTTCTAATTTAAAGGTCATGCAGAAGGTCAGAACTGTAAAATAAGGGTCTGCATTCACTTCGAAGATGACAGAATATTTTGCACTGAGCTTCTCAATAATGGCACAATTTGCAAAGTGTTATATAAAAGCTGCAAATAGGTGATTGGGTTTCTGATATTTAGTATTTTATTATGTTGGTAATTACATTTGCAATCTTTCATGATCATTTTTGAAGCTACAAAAAATGTCACAATTATACATACTATTAATTAGTAAGTGCATCGGCCAATAAACTAAGATGAGAAAAGCCTCTAAATTACGTTAGCACTTCAACTTTTAGGCCATCAAGGACTGACCACCTTGATACAATCCACACATTACAAACATCTGTTACAAACCACAAGCAATCAGATCCAATTATTCTTAACTGCCTTAACAGACCACTTACAGCTAGTCTGAACTCCTTAGCTATTTACCCAACAACCTCATCACCCTGAGCCTACCTGAGCCTAACTGGTTATCTCTCTAGACAGCCAGCCAATGCCTTTTCTCTCCTCAATGGTAACTATTGACACCCCCACCCCAACTCTCCCTTTCTTGTGTAGCCTCCACCTGACCCTCTCAGGTTCTATCTT
>WWET01001137.1:46346-68278 GCA_011038615.1 Limnodynastes dumerilii | reverse complement strand
ACCTCAGCCCTGTGCTGACAGCATGTATGTTGTATCATACTTCACTACCGTAGAGTATGCAAAAAATATTTGAAAGGGAATTTTATTTTTATTTTTAATCAAAGTAATAGGTACTGCTGTACATAATGTTTAACATGGTTCACTACAAACTGCAGTGACACATTCTAATAAGCCTTTCCTAACTGCTTATCAGCATAGACCAGCTGTTGAATCCATCACTGACTCGTGCTATAGGGATAACAGGAATTCGGTAAGTAAGTTGTGGAGTCAAACTGAGCAGATTTTGCAAACAGGAAACCCTGTGAACTCCATCATTAATACTCATCACCAAGATAGCTGGTTATCTTCTATCTTTCACAGGTTGTGAGACATTTCTAATACAAATCTTTAATGAGTTTTTCAGACTACAAGTAAATGTTAGATAATTCATTCTATATTAAAGTATGGAAAAACCACTTACGTTAGATAACCGTAGTGGTTGTATAACGTTACACAGCAGGTGACATAACCTCAAAATGATTGGAAAAAGTAAAGTATTTAATAATCATGTAGAGATGCCACAGGTGTAGGAAAATACAGAATTAAACGGATATGTTAGTACACATAATAGATTTTTATGGAAAATAATGATATACCTGCATGATAGTTCAATGTCAGAATAATGCAAAAGTTTTAAATCAACGCATATGTGATCACCAGGGTGAGCAGAAATTGTGCTGTTGTAAATCTGGGAGTCTTTAAATTAACAGGGATGAAAGGAATAATAAACTGATTTATTTATTTATTTATTAACAGGTTTTTATATAGCATTATCAGATTACATTGCGCTTTACAGAGAATATTTTCACATTCACATCAGTCCCTGTCCCTATTGAAGCTACATACTAAGGTCCCTAACATACACACACAATAGGGTTAGTTTAGTCGGCAGCCTAGTTACCTACAAGGATGTTTTTGGCACGTGGGAGGAAACTGGAGCACCCGGAGGAAACCCACGGGGAACATACAAACTCCACACAGATAAGGCCTAGTCTAGGAATCAAATACTCATTGAGCCACTGTGCACCAACATCACGTTTATTGGCAGGCTGGTAAACCTTCCTAGCATCAGTAGTAATGGTGAAAACATTAGTGCTTCTCACTGAGCCACCATGCTGCCCATAATATGGCCTAGTGCTGCAGTGCATAGAAAGAGAATATATACATTTTATAGCAAACAAAAGTGTAGCTAGCTGTCTACACTGTTTAATATTAGCAGTCCCGGTGAGCCACAATGGGCCGGATCCTCAGTTAATTGTGTAATTCCTTAGGTAGGAATCAGGACATGGAACTCCCTTCCGAACACACAAGAATGCCGGGGAGAGTGTTTACATTCCTACGTGCATAATGGAGGATAGCAAATTCTGTATCTTTATAGACCAGTGTTTCTCAACCTCGGTCCTCAGGACCCCCTAACAGTGCATGTTTTCCAGGTCTCACTGCTGGAGCACAGGTGTGTTCATTACTAACTGTCACATTTTAAAAGCTCCACAGGTGCTGCTCATTATATCACTTGTGATTCTTTAAGGAAACCTAGAAAATATAGACTGTTAGGGGGTTCTGAGGACCGAGGTTGAGAAACACTGTTCTAGACGCATTGGCCTCAAACGTACAGAATTTGCTTCCAGCTGTGGCTCCAATTCAAGGGTGGTAAATGCTTTCTATAATTGTTTACATGGCATCTTAATATGTTATGGGTTTTAGTGGTTTAGTTTCCATTAAAAAAAATCCTCTTGTAATGAAATCTTGAAATTATGTTACTTTTTAAAGCAGTATGAAATAAATTGGTAAATCCCCATGTTTACAATTTAAACACAGATTGTTTGTGATGTAGCAAACCTTTTATATGATATCAACAAACAGCAATAATTATGATAAATAACTGTTACTACAAAAACATTTATTTTTTTGCGTGTGTGTTTTGTTTTTAATACATTGTAATGAGTTTATATTTTCCTGTTGACTCTCATTTTACCCTTTTATATAAGAACAGCATGCGCCTTATTTATATCATGTGTTTTGGAAGCCACAAACATTGTAGGCACAAATAGGCAGACTTAAAGTCTTAACCATTTTATTTTCCGGGCACTCAGTGGTAATGTAAGCTCACAGGGGTTGTTTATGAACAGTCCAATGATTGCACTAAATTGGTCATATTGACTAAACACCTGCATTTCGAGTTGATGTACTTATTCTGTAAGAGCTGTGTTTTGTATTTTGGATAAACCTGTTCTATTTAACAATCAAAATTAAGATGCTTTAATAAGAATTATTAACAAAATACTATTTAATTTACTAACATTTATTTATATAATCCAAATAAAAAAAACACTTTAATCCAATTCTATGAATAATTCAAACAATTACCTAACTAAATGATATTTATAACCTAAATAAATTACCCCAAGTAGGTGAAATTCATCAGAACTCAATTGGCTTATCAGTATGTCTTTATAGTGACTCTAGAGGAAACTCTAATTAACTCTTAATAAAAAAAAATATATATGTACAGTAAAATGCAAAAATTCATATATCTGTGCTTGAAATTAGTTACTACTGGGCTAAACCATGTTGATTGCAGGGGAGTCATATTAAAACCAATAATAATAATCAATTAAACAATAAAAGCAGTGTACCAAGATAAATCAAACAGGTCTATAAAAGTTATAAAATCAAACCCCAATTGATAATTATTATTGGTTTTATCATCACCCCTCTGTGTTGAATTTTCCCATACTCATTATTTATTGTTTCCAAGCACCCAACATTTTTACTTCTGTTATTTAATGTAACTTAAGTTTATTGTTTCAAGGTAGTTTATTTTTGTAATTTAAACTTCTTTGTAGTAATGAATTTTAACATTAGTTAGAATCAACTTCACAAACTTGTGCTTGATGTCCACCAATCATACATACATTTCAGACTGCCTCTGCCCTTATTACAAAGTCATTTAAATGCATGCAGTATATTAATAGAATTTACTCTTATTAAATAATACGGGCAATGTTACAGCTTTCTTTAAATTCTTTAAATACAGACTCACAAAAAAGATCCGAGGTTGGAATCCAATAGGAAATAAACTAGAACGTACATTTTGAGTAGGGACACCTCATTGGAAGTTTTGGTTACTCTCTATGGGCCTGATCCAGACCTACCCCCACCGTCGCTAGGACGGCGGGCGTAAGCGTAAGATCGGCTGAAAAGCTGATCTGCGCATGCACTGGGCAACGCCCAATCGTGGATCGGGCGTCCGTAGCAGCGCCGTAGGGATGCTGGAGGGGACGTCCCCCAGCGTCCCTACGTTCAAGTTAGTGTAGGTGGGCGGGGGGAGCTAATTTAATGAGGATGGGAGGGTGGGCTAGGCCGCCATACGCTCCTGTGCGAGCGTATGGCCCCTTCCTTACGCCGGCTGAAGTTAGGGTAGCCTTCAGCCGGCGTAAGGAAGGGGCCATACGCCCACACAGGGGGGGGTGTCGGGGAAAGTGAACGCCTATACGCTGTGCTTTAGTAAGCACAGAGCATCGGCGTAGGTCTGGATCAGGCCCTATGTGCCTGATCCTCGGGTCTGTACGACAGGGTAATTACGTACATCGCGTAATCCTCCTTTCTGGAAGGTTGTGCACATGCGTTGTAATGGTCTGCGCACGTAACTTACGTTACGTACACCGGATGTTACGTAAAAGGGGCTGCCCCCCCTTTTACGACAGTCGTATCTCTTCGTCGAAGTCGGAGATTGACATGTAAATGAGGGGACGGGGCGGGGAGAAGCGCCGTTACGACCTGGTTGTAAAAGTTAAGGTAGGGATCTGGACACGTAAGTTTTACTGGCAAGAGCGGGGAGTACAGGGGGCGTTCACTCCCCGCTACGACAGTGGCCATAAGGCGCGTGTAGCTCAGGATCCGGCCCTATGTGACTTTAGGCTACAGCAGGCTTAGTGTATGACAAAATATTTAATGAACCAATATAAAGTTACTCCTATTTAACATGTCCATTATGATACAGTAGTTTGTTACATAGCATTTTCATGTTACTACAATGCACTTTGAAACAACATCAAAGCTTCCTGTGAAATACTGCTTCTTAATCTGCTTTTGACAATTTACAGCTATGGTTCCTTCAGGAATTGCTGAGGTTGAAGCTACTGTTCTATGATATTCATTTTCTTTGTTTGTAAAAATTGCTTAGTTACCGCGTATCAATAAATCACATACTTCTTATCTGCAAGGACAGTTCCATTTTGTTTTTGTGCCTGCTCAGAAATGTTCAGTCATAAATATCATATTTACTAAGAGATTTCTTCCTGATCTGCTGTAGATGAGCAGTGGTAACAGAAAAGAGATTTCTATTGATATGATTACTGCAAGTGACTACTGTGTCTCCTATCATGGCTTCTGGAGGTGGCTAAGCATGAGAAGAGACATTGGGATGACACCATGCCCCCATGTGCTTAATGAGTGATTGTTAAAAAAAAGTCACTCACTTTAAGATTTTAGGTATATATGTATGTACAGGGCTGCCATCAGAGGGGTACAGTTGGGACTATTGTCCCAGGGAAGAACTGTCCTGCATACCGGCCTGCTGACGTCACCAATGATGTCACATAGGGGGTTGGGCCCCAAAGCTGTGTCCCGGGCCCTGCATTTTCTGACCCTGTGTATGTATGTATGTATGTACATATTCCTTAGATATAGGAATTGCTGCCAATGTAACAACCAATGGCTGCAATTCTTGGTGCCTCTATTTTAAATGTTATGTTTTTTATTTTTCCTACAATTGGTATTTATTGTACAGTATATGCCCAGTATATGCCCATTCTGAGCATTGCTGCTACATGTACCATGTACCACAAATAGATCCCCCCTATATATATATATATATATATATACATCATGCTTTGTGTTTTTGTACAAAATCCTTACCTTTGTGCCACCATCAAATAAGACATGTTACCACTTTGTAAAGATCTGGGCATTAGAAAGGTTAATATGTTATCTATAAAATTATTTTTTTAGCCTAGTCCCGTAACATTGATTTCCAAGTGCATGCTCCTGTATGTATACTATATGGGCTTCATAAAGGATTGAATGTGCTCCATAAAGGACTTTTTTTTACCACTAAATTGATTACTAATGGCTGGAGGTGGCTCCACATGGTGGGACCTGCTGCAATATTGGTACCAGGACCACAATACATTTTATTAAAGGAATTGTTTCAAGAGTAGGTAACCATCAGATTTGGGAATCCATCAAACATCACAAACATTAAATTCTGATAAATGCCTCCCAAGCCGCCTATCATATGTGTTACCAATAAATCTAATGCTGGCGTTTGGTTTAATTTAGTAAAAACTGCATTTGAATGATTGTATTATAATTCTTCTGCTGTTTTCTTTTATTATGCAAATAAAATTAGTTTATAAATAACTAACTAGCTAAATAAAAGTAGGGTAGGATGTTATTATACCTGTTAAGGTTATGTTGAGACCCAACTAAAACATCATAGGAAAATATCAAAACAATATTAATCTTTGTGTAGGCAAAGGTCATGCTTTTGCTTGAAACTTCAAAGATTTTACATAGAAACAATACAATTGTATTATCAGGAAGGAGGATCTTTCTTGTAAACAGCATCCTAGCCCATATTCAAGGTACCGGACGTAATTTCAGACCGCATTTACGCAATCTACGTAATAAAAAGATACGTAGATTACGTTAAAAAATGACTACGTATGCGCAGTAGTAAAAATCGCTAAACACCGGACGTATATGTTATACGTCCGGTACTCTGAATACGGGCCCCTTTTAGCAAGTTTGTGATAAATTATGCTGGAAACCTGAGTATCTGGCTCATTTGTATGTTAAAATATATTATCTAAGTGAGGGTGAATTTACACATCAGAAAGATACCCTGTGAGACGAATGCTATGGGGTTATTTCATTAGTATTCACAAAGGGGGCATCCTGTCTTAGAATGTTAAACACAAGTAAACTGCTGGTATCATGAATAGAGATATATTAAGTGTACATTTTACACTATAACAAATACATTAATATCCTGATTTTTTTGAACATACTTCATGTAGGAGTCATGTATGCTTATTGTATAAAATGCGTTCCAAATCATTAAAGCTGTGTTTTATTCGCAGGAGGATCAATCAGTTAAATACGGCCGATCTATGTAGGAATATTATAATGTTATTTAGACTTGTAGCGTATAGAGTAATGTTGTATTAGCAATGCTATGTTTTGCTGAAGATTGCATAAAGTATTCCCAAGTTATAGATATAAATAATGTGTTATATTATATGTGTAGATTTTTGACCCTGATAGTTAGGATGAGAATACCTGTACAACAGGGGTGGAACTACCATTGGGGCAATAGGTGCAGTGGAACCGGGGCCCATGTTGATTCAAGGGCCCAGAGCCATTATCACCGCACCACAGAAGTCCCCCACCAGGTTACCTGGGATATCATCAGGACCAAAGCATATTTTTTGCACCTGGGCCCACAACTCGCTAGTTCCGCCCTATGCTGTACAATTATGCTGATTGACCTCCGAACATGAGACAAAGGAGACACCAGGATCCAATGATATGCCCAGAATCTGAGCTGACCATGAGGATTCACCTATCAAAAGGACAGAAGACTTCCCTTTGATTTCACCTGTTAAAAGGACGGTACCTGAGCTCTGAAGGGCTTTTGTACTGATGCTGTTGCCAGTGCTGCATTGCGCTGCTGTCTGGTGGAATTAGCACTTTTGGATAACCCTTTCACACTCGCTATAAAACACTTTGTGGGTTTGCTATTATTTCAGGTTATTGCGGATTAACGCATTGTGTACTTTCTAAAGTACGATTCAACGGTTAAAATACCTCAGAAGTATAAAATTGTCAACTCTGGAACTCACCAAATAGTTTCCCAAGAAAGTAGATTTTCTTCGATTTAGCAGCATACACGGCCCAGTAATCGTTTAATGGTAGAAACTGTACAGGGAGTATACAAAACCTCCACTTTTGGTTAAATAGGTAATGTGAATCACTGCAGGTATGAAATATACTTTGCTTTCGGCACAGACATAATGAGTTGGCTTGCTCTCCTCTAGGAATTGTTTCCCTGAGAAAATGACTAATGTTTCTGTACTGCTTAAAGTCACTGAGATGCTCAGGTTGTTGCAGAACAGGCAGTTGTTTTTTCACTTATATGCCACAAGGGGGAGCCTCTATGCAAGGCAAGAGAGCAATAGGGAAAAGTCCAATGTAGTTATACAGTATAGAGACAAATTAAATGTTATCAGCCCAAAAAGATAGTATGCTCACTTAATATAGGAGGACAAGCATGATCACCAGAGAAGAGGAGGTGTTCTTGGGTAGGCTGAGATATAAGCCACCACTGGAGAAGGCACCTAGGCTGCCATTGTTATCAGTATATTCACTTGAATATGGAACATTTCTAATAGAATCACTTGCAATGAGATACTATGAGTTTTAGGTAAGGTGATGCCACCCAAATGATTGCAGCTTGACAAATATGGCTAGTTTCAAAACTGTAGGTTTGATCAATTAGATTACTCAATAAGGGACTGTTTTTACTGTTCCTATATACCCACCTCAAGTGGATGTAATAATGCTGAGTGATATTACAATAACTGATAATGTGATAATCAAGAGTAAGTTTAAAAATGTAAGTTTATTCCATAATAAACCATCATTGAGATTTATATATGGCCACTCAATGACATAGTTTCAGAGCAATAACATCTATTTCTATTCACATAAAAAATACTGGGATACTGATCAGATGGAACTACATACTGGACTGGTTGCAGACAAAGTGCATCTAAACGTAACCTGATGTCAAGGCAAGTACAAAACAGTCCAAGTACAAGGGCAGCTAGAGTTCATGTAAAAGCCATGACATAGGGTCTTAATACAAATCAATACTAGAACTTAGAACATAAAGCAGGAACACAATGAGCGGTAAGATTAGCCTCAGGAACAACACACAATAATCTGCACAGCCTGGAATAACTGGCAGGTATAAATGGAGCAGTCACAAGAGGTCTCATTATCTGTACATGATTAAAATGAAATGCTGTATGCTGGTCAACAAAAACACAAGTTACAGCATTGTTGCAATAAGTTATTCATTTTATTATGATTAGAATTGCTATTATTATTATTATTATTATTATTTTTATTATTATTATTTTTAATGGTTTTATTATTATTATTATTATTATTATTATTATTATTATTATTATTGTTATTATTATTAATATTATTATTATTATTATTATTATTATTATTATTATATTTTACATAGTAAAAATAGTTCCCCCGTACATAATAATCAGTACAGAATGTTTGTATTTTACCACTACTGTCATTCAAAAAAGTTACCAAAATCTGATTTTTTTTTCTGCCCTTTAAAAATTGCAGGAATGATATTTTAAGAAATCTCTAAAGAGAAAAAGTTGCAAATAGCAACCAATCAGATTTTAGCTTTCATTCACATAGTATATTCCACAGATGATAGCAAGAATTGGTTGCATCTGGCAACATTTACATTTATTCTGCTTTAGAAGAATCATTAAATGTTAAATAAATCCCTTTCTCTGTGAAAGCTTCATTAAGTATATCACAATAATACCGTATTGTGTGTAGGTGTCTCCTGTTCCTCTTGTTTCTAATTCTGAAAATCAATACTAATGTATTATAGCTAGATGCGATGCCTGATGTCTGAAAGATATGTTGTCACAACTTGTGTCTTTAAGCACACTGCTTAAAGATTTTCTGTAGTTTCTCAATTACTAGCAAGCTTCAGATTTTGCAAACCATGACATTTTTATGACATATTTCTTAACCTGGCAGCAATTTGGCATCTCTCTGCTCAGCTAACATAAAACAAATGTAACGGATGCATTAAAAGTTACATTACACAGCCACAGTTATTATTGCTACTGTTAATAGTGTTTTAGAAATTGCGCAATTAAATTAGATAGGAAACACTGAGACACATCATAAGACTTAATTTACTTACTTACACTTACTTTAATATCACTAACAGAATTACATTAGTGTAATCCAAATTTAAATCTTTTAATATTCCTATCTTTATTATCTATCCTATACTGTTTTTATATTTTTTTGGGGTTACTGTCATCACACCTTTGGCTATGACTAGGATAATTTATGAACTGTAGTCTCCAGAATCTAGTTGCCTTAACTGTGCCTGGTTCAGGATAATGTATGTGTGATATATACTGTAGTTTCATGCTTATTTAAATGAGAACACTGAGTCGGTTCATTAGAAATCTGGTCACACATTCAGTCCAGTCATCAAACCACATTAAAGCACCCATACCCAATATTTCTAGGCTATACTGCCTAGTTATACTACTGAGAGAAAAGTATCACAATTTAAGTACAGAGGGAAGACACAAATATATTATAGGGGAGAGAAATCATACATTAAACTCCCTATCAGCTGCTGATCCCTTATTTTCTTTACTGTAATTACCTCTTACCTTGAGCCTTGTCTCTATAAATATAATTTAATATACACAAGTACATATTGAATTTAAAAATCTTTGAAAGCTTTTTTTAAAGATCATGCAAAAATGATAACTATAAGGTGAGGAAGGAAAGGCAGTGTGGACACATAATAACAATAGCAAACTTTAATAGAAATTCTCTTAAATTTAATTAATCTAAAAACAATTCAAATTTTACATTGAAACAATTGGGGAAATCTCCAAGAAATGGGTAAATGCTATAAAAAGTAACAAGTGTTATCAGGGCCGGATTAACCACAGGGCCATCGGGCCCCCAAACAAAGGGCTCCCACTAACATCTAGTCTTCAGTGCTCCTACAGCTGTCTAGAAGGATGGATGTAAATGATTGACTTCCTCCTCTTAAATACACTGTTTTGCAGCCGCAATAGTGCTCTTAGGAGGAAGATTACGGACATCCTGCTCTTTGTACAGCCGCGGGAGCCTATGTTTGTGTGCATTTTTGTGTGTTGGGGGCCCCTCCACAGTTTAATTGACCAGGGGCCCCCACAAACCTTAATCTGGCCCTGAGTGTCATCAAACCACACCAGATGCATGAGTCAATAAAAATGTGGCCTATACATATTTAATTTCATCGACTCATTAAAATCCACCAATCCCCTTTTAACTGATTAAAAGGGGTTTATCCACGTTCACTCTTATTTTAAAGACTTAATTTAATATTACAACCGATGCAGTTTTTTTGTAGGTATTCTGCAGTGATTCTGTTTTGCCACAACCGTTGGGCATAAAAAGAATTGGGAGCTCTACACTGAAGAACATAACAATGATTAAGTATGTGTGGCAAATGAAGGAGTGTTGTACTAAAGTTAACCAATTTTTAAGTTAATATTAGGATCGATACAAACAGGTGCAACTATAGACCTGAGCAAAACCGTGTTGAACTATAAGGGAATGCAAAATTAAACTTTTAAAATAAAACAAAAATTAAGAGATGAAGGGCTGTATTCACTGATCTGTTTTCACGTGACGTTGCGGGCGTATTTTTAGGTACGGTTTAACTGCGCAAGCGTAGTAACTTTATTTACGCAAGTAATGTAGAATATACGCATGTAAGTGCTTTAGGCACGGACGTGTGAATCGCACTTGGGGATATACGTACGAATGGGCGGGGTTTGAAGCACCCATGAAATTTCCATGAAAGTGGGTGGGGGGAGGCATTTAAATGAATGCTTGAGGCCCTGGTTATAAAGATTTGCATGCACGGAAGACATATACGCATGTAAGTACACATTTAAAGAACAGAGTGGTCTATGCTGTCATATGTCTACGATTGGGTGTTGGTGGGTGTTGCCTTGCTACGTGCATGCGTAAAAAAAACGGAACACGGCCTGAAGTTTGATAGCTCAACTTTAATTTACAGATTAAACATAAAATGATTTATTACGTGAGTCCTATGTGCAAAAGCAAAGTACTTTGCTACATGTAAAAGAATTCAAATTCATTTGCACCCCTAATATTGCAAAATGGTTTTGCTTAGTTCTACCCTGCAGCTGGTTACACTCTGATGTTTTATTCCACATCTTTAAAAGACATGAATATGATTTGAAGCCCTGATCTACATTATGATGTACACAATGCACTCTATTTCCCATTGGATCTATTTGAAAATGTTCCCATAAACCTGAGCTGCACGTCCAAGAAGCAGACGTATACAGGAAAAAAAATGTATATCGTTGCACTGGAAAACGGAACACAGTGCATAACGAACATAACACACACCCTGTAAATGTCATATTGTAGATTGCAAAAATGAGGAGTTCCCAAATATTTAATAACGCGATAAAATGGTGTTTTACAAGTTGTTGACAAAGCTAGATTTTTTTTTTTAAATGAAACTCCTATTATAATTTACAAACATTGGTCTTGAGACTATAACTTGAATTCTTTCTGAAGTAGAAATACATTAAATCCAATATTGTAACAACTTTCAGCTTATATAAGATTCTGTTGTATTCCCTGGATTTTTGTGTTGTAAAGACTTTACAAGTTTATCTTAAATTTATAATGCTCTGTATAGAAAGTTTTATTTATTTATTCTTATTTTTACATATATAAGCCTCAGCTCGATGTTTGGGTACTTGGTTAATATATTTAAGAGCAGATTTTGTTCAATATTTATTTATTTGTAATGTTTAATTTTTCTTTACCTAGACACTAATAAATACAGGTACATCTAATAGAAGTAACAAGCTCTTCATTCTGTTTTGAACGTTGTTAATTTATTGCAGTTTAAATTCGGGTATATTTTAAACCCCCGGAGTGAAATGCTGATATAGAGTCATATTTTCTTTATATGATATAAGTGGATGAAGGGAAAAAGGAGTTCTAAGGGGGGGAGAAAAATGGGTCTTCAAATGCATTTGAGATAATCAAGTGAGACATTATTCAGCTCACATCCACGTGTGCTGCAGGGGAAGTCCTGCTGTTTTCAAACACTTAACTGTTTTCTAGGCCAGTTGACTGCAAAGTGCACATTGTTATGACGTAGTTCTATTGACTATAGTTTTTTTTTTTTTAAACCGTGTTTTTATTGATGGGTTTTACAAATTTTACAACAAAACAAAAATAAAAAATAAAAGACTAAACTATATATTAATACAAAGTCAAATGATATTAAAAAATTGACAATGTTGTTGCATGTCAGTATATAAAACAGTGCATAATAATTTATATAAATCACATAGAGAGTTTGTAAAAAAAATTGATATCCATTAGAAGTAACAAGGGGTCTGATCCAGAATTAATTTATTTACGCTATGTATGTAAGTCAGCTCTGCATAGGTATGCGTAGCACCCATGTTATCGAAAAAGAATGCAGCTGCCTGCATATCCTCCAACTGTACCTATTTAGCAGGTACAGTACCTTTGTTAATGGTCTGTGCCAGCTAAAAAGGCTCTTGTACCAGATTCCGGCCCAGCAGTTCCCTCCCCCCTATACTCATCTTCCACTTCTGCAACGTCTGATCACTATAGCAAAGCTGCGGGGACAGACTCCTCCGGCTCTGATAAAGTGACAAGACCCTCTCCTGTGAATTCTTTACTCATATAATAAGGTATAAAATTAGATTTTACACCATATCATACATGCAAATGAGAGCAGATTAAAGCCACACTCCCTTCATGGGGCAAGCCACACCTCCATCATGGACATGCCCCCTGGTCCATAAAAAAATGTTGGAGGGTACGCGCCTGATGCTGCATTCCGAATTCAGCCTCGCATGCTGGGTGGCCATAGCATTAAAATTGTACAGTAGGGGTTTGGCTAAGCCCTTATGTACTATTCAGTATTCTGCACTCACACAGATGCATGTGCAATACTTATGGTAGCGTTCTGGCCACGGAAATCAATTCTGCATGCAGGAGTGCAGGGGTAGTGCCCTGACCTCCTCTGAGTGGGATTTTGGATGCCATAATTCATACGTTAGCCTCCGCAACAAAGAATAATGTACAGAATTGCTTTTTAATTAAACATGTTCTTCCAATAGAAACAAGATACTTAAAGATGACTAATAAGTCAGACATTGATATATTACATTAGATCTAGCTATTGCCACTTGTTGGGGTGGCCAGGACATGCAATAAGGGGTATGCATGACCCAAACTTCCTGAGAGATAGTAGCATTTGCAAAGAATCCTGAGTCACAAGGCTGGATCCATACTTAAGGAAGTGCTTGAAATGAGTTGCTCCTGGGTTAAACCATGTTGATTGCAGGGGAGTCATATTTAATCTGTTTCAAACAGTATTAGAGTTGAGAGGTGATGTTTCCTATCCCAAGTCTAAATAACAGTGTGATAGTAACGCTGGTCAGTATCTGTGTGCAGTAAGCAATTCAAAGATACATCCCTGCATGCAAAGAATACAATTAACTTGACTCCCCCTCATAGGCGTATCTATAATGGGTGCAGGGTGTGCAGTGCACACGGGCCCCTCAGAACAGGGGGCCCTGTGGCATGCATCCTGCACCCAGGATTGGCAGGGGAAGGGGGCCATTAAGCATCTATTTCTTCCCTCAAAGATCTTCCAGAGAGAAGAAATAGATGCCAAATCAGTCCCCCTTCACCTGCGGTGGAACTGTCCCGATTCACGGGCAAAAAAGGGGGAGCCCCTTTTCAACCCGCGAATCAGTACAGTCCTGTCTCAGGTAAGGGGGGTGGGCCCATGTGCAAATCCTACACAAGGGCCCCCTCACTTCATAAGACGCCCCTGCTCCCCCTGAAATCAACATGGTTTAGCCCAGGTGTAACTAATTTCAAGCACTTACTTAAGTCCGGATCCAGCCCATAGAGGTTTCCTGACAGAGCTCAGTGACAGGACAGGTAACACTGAGGTTTACCATGGAGCTTCTGTGATCTGTCTCTCATTAGGGAATATGTCTAACATGATAACAAGAAGGGAAGAAAGTGCCTAAGGATGGCATGACTAATAAATCAATGAATGATTGCATGTATGTTGAGTAATGTTTTATTAAGAGCTAACAGTGGAAATATACATAAAATAATACGACTTGAAATTTCTCAATGCACTAGCCACCTACAGAGACATTCATTCTCCACTCCTGAACAGCATAAATTATGTTTGCCTGTCATATAGAGAATGTATGAATATATTTTTTTCTAACCTATATATTTCACTCATGGCCCACAGTGTTACTGACAAAGGACACATACTGTATATACATAAACAAATGACTTTCTCATGCCTCAACAGCCATGCTATAATTATATTGGTCAACATCAATCAGTACATAATAGGACACACGTGTGTCCAGAGATTTTTAGCTTTAATATGCACGGTTGTCTCCTAAAACTAACCACCTGTACCTATGATACATTATCATGCAGATAGCCATAACAGATGATCCCCAGGGCTTCTCTACAACTGGTGGGAGTCCCTGGCGAGAATGATGCCTTTTAGAAATAGAGACAGCTGGTAGTTTTTTTTTCGGCTTCCTCTATTTTGCATAGGTGGCCATTTTCACATTTTTTTTTCAGAATAGATGAGAATGCCAATCAACATACTCGCCCATTCGGAAGCGCCACCTGCTGCAGACCCACCACATACACCCTGGGAAAGGTGAGTTTGGGGACTTTTAGGGATAGTGTTAGGGCCATGGAAGGGGAGATTTAGGATCAGGCTGCAGGGAAGGGAGAGTTAGGGTCAAGCAGCTTGAATGGGACACTTGGAGTTAGGCTGCGGGTAGGGGAGTCTTAGGGTCTGGCTGCAGGGAAGGAAGAGTTAGGGTTAGAGTAATGGAAAGGGAGGGTTAGAGTAAGTATTAGGGAAAGTGTTGGGTTTAATTTTCATACTTACCACAGTTTGGAACTGGCTGGGAAAGAACGGCCCTTCTGAAATAGTGCCATTCTCAGCGGTGACCCACATCCCTCTACAACCTACTCACACATTTAAAAAATTTAGTTTTTTTTAATCTTTCTCACTTAATGCAATCTGAGGTTGAAAGGTAAATAATTAATTAGGTAGGAAAAGTAAAAAAAAAAGTTGTATATTGCTCCCAGACAAACTATTTTATAAAACAAGGGTGCATATTATTGGTTTTTTTTTTATAATGCTTGGTGGCTTTACATACAGCACATGCAGCCCTTGAAGACCAAGGGCCAGATATACTAAGCTGCGAGAAAGAAAAGTGGAGATGTTGTCCATAGCAACCAATCAGAATCTAGCTCTCACTTTCATACTAGAAAATGTCAGCTAGAATCTGAGTTGTTGCTTTCTGGCCCCTAGTGGGGTAGTGGGGCTCATGTTGCCAGGTAACATCTAACCGGTGTTTCCTAGAATTTTGGCTGCAGGAGAACATTGTGTTCCGATGACTATCTTGGCTATAAAAAACATGTGATGCCAAAGACCATAGGGTATAGGAGATGCTAACATCGAATATAAGAGTGGAGGCATCCTATATGTACATAAAGGGCAAATGCTGCTCCTCATCTTTATAAATTTAGCAAGTGCCCTTTTACTAATTTCAGTTAATTTCAGTGTTACCAAAAAGAGTCCAAAATGATCTTACTCTTATTTTATTTCCATCATTTTGATGTTTTAACTACTAAATGTTAATAAAAGCCCCTGGTCTACAATAAGCACTCTTCTATACAATGCCTAAAAAGTATTCATACACCCACAGCTACTTGTACTATATGCGACTAAACCAAAGCTTAACATGTAAAAAAAAAAACCTATATTTTGGCTATAGCACTCTATTATTCAAGAACAGAATTATGTCAGACTTGATGAAGGGAAATAATATATGTCATGATGAAATTAAAGTGTGTTCCAACAGTTAAAATATTTATTTAAAAATATTTAATTAAAAGTCATTTGTCTATCTAATGTAGTCTTTACTGTGTTTACTAATCATGGGCCTGATCCAGACCTACGCTTGAGAGCTGAGCGTATTACCTCTGCAGCGTAAAAACTTTCACTCCCACGACACTCCCCTTACCTCCTTTCAGTACGCCCGCCGAACCCTACCCTAACTTTTCCATGTGTTCGTACGTATTTTCGTAGCGACGCGCTGTTCGTAGCGGCCTAAGCGCGCCCATACTGTACAATTTAAATGGCTCCCCCCGCCTACATTCCTTAACTCCAGCGCCCGTACTAACTTTGTACTATAAACACGCCCTGTCGTCGGAAAATACGCAAACAATACGGACGCCCGAATCGCCGCTACGAAAAGGTCTTTGGTATGACCGGAAGTTGTCACTATGCACATGCGCAGTGCAATTTTTATGGCGATTTTACGCTTATGATCAGCGTTAGATCGCCTGCGAGCGTAGGTCTGGATCAGGCCCCATGTCTCATATGCATTAACTAAGTGCAAGTCCATTAACCGCTTATATTCGGTGTAATAAATAAAAGAATGATACATCACTTGGAGTAACACATTCCAAAATGAGATTAGTTTATTTTAATCACTTTATTAGTTACTGCAAAATAACACATATAACAAAAAAAAGTTTGTTATACTGTCCTTGAAAATACATAATCAGACAGGCACAATAATGTACATAAAATATAATATTCAACTACTGTATTCATACTTAAAGTCAAAACTTTAGATTTTTTCACTCAGTCTAATGGTGTACGCCTGTGGGCCTGATTGAATTGCCGGTGAAGTTTTCAAAAAGATTGCGTCGGGAAAAATACGACGCCTTCGCCGGCAATTGAACGTTAAAAATTCGCTGATTCAATAATTTTTTTACCGCTGCGCTAAAACGGCAGCCAGCGGTAAAAAAATTTAACGGAGAAAAAAAAAATACCTTCTTAGAACGTCGCAAATCACCTCCTGCTAGCAGGAAGTACCCGGCGCTAATGACAGGTTATTGGCCAGTGTCTGAAATAACGTTCTCACGATATTTCAGACTGGAAGGTATTTTTTTTTTACCTAGGCACTTGCGCAGCGGTCCCTGGCTGGCAGGGCATGCTACCGCATGCCCTGGCATCCATAGACATGCTGATGCTTGAAGTTCTACAATCATCAGCATGCCCTGTTGGGGCACAAGATAGGGCAGTGTTAAAAATCCGCACCTCTCATAGGTGCAGATTTTTAATTAACGCTATCGGTAAAAAACCGGCGTATTTTTAACTCAAAAAAATAATTGAATAGGAAAAAAAAATATCGCCTGTAATTTTAAAAAAAATTGCGTTAAAAATACGGCGGCAAAGGATTTTTAGGTAATTGAATCGGGCCCTGTGTTTTTTATTGCAAGAAGCTTGCTCTTTTTCTGTGATCCACAGCATTGAACAGGAGGATGGGGTTTGCACCTAGAGATGGTCAGCTGCAGTTAAAATCTTGCAAAAATTTTATCTGGTTCAGTTATGGAACAAAGTTTTTCTCCACTAAACCAAAGCAATTTAATGATAAACACATATGAAATTGGCATGGACAAGAGCAGAAGCCTGGATGGTGGGACAACTTGTGTTCCCATTCATCTGATGGGTCCACAGTATGGTCTTTGGCCCAGGAAAAACTGGTCGCCAACTGTTCAGTGCATACGTGGACAGATGGCTGTCAACAATGAGAGAAAGACCAGAAGATAGTAGCTGCCTGGACTGTCCCATTGTCAGGATCACAATGAAGAGGAAATAACAAGGGAACTCCAGGTCACTACCGTTTTGTGCACACACCTATGTCTAGGTAAGGAGTCGCAATGAGTAAACTCAGTAAGAATTCTCAACAGTAACTGTAATAAAATATATCAAATTTTATTCATTTCATATTAAAATCATTAAATGCAAATTATGAATTGTGAAATATGCCACATTGTACACAAAATTATAAGCCATATAGGAATCAGATAAAGTACAATAGTGAGCCACATTTAAATATATCAAGCCAACATGAAGGTTCTATCAGCAACAGCTTACAACATGGAAAATATTGAGGGCAGCGCTATCCCTTTGGACATCATTGAAATAGACATATAAAAGTAGGTTTAGAATACAGAGTGAGGCCTATGGAATTTATTGGATGCTTATTTTCTGCTTTCCAGACCAGTCCTTGTGAAAAATAAAAACAAAATTTATGTGGAGTTTGTATTTATGCTCCAATGTGGCAGGGACTGATGTGAAGGATTCATGGGCATATCTATAATGGGTGCAGGGTGTGCAGTGCACACGGGCCCCTCAGAACAGGGGGCCCTGTGGCAATTGTCCTGCCGAATGAGCCTCCCTTCCCCTGTCAGCGCAGTTAGGCCCCGCCCCTTTTGAGGTCCGCAAATTGGGACAGTCCTGTCTTAGGGTAAGGGGGGGAGGGGGCATGAACAAATCCTGAACAAGGGCTCCCTCACTTCTTAAAACGCACCTGGAATGATTGTTTAAAATTCTAAAGCACTGCTTAATGTGATGATGCTATAGTATAAGCTAAAATAAATAATAATATTTTTGTGATCTAGCAGGAAATGGAATTTTAGATCTTGTAATATACTAGAAATAGAATCTAAGGTTTCACTTCCAAGTCCAGCAAACCCAGGTAGTGTGAAAAAACATATCAGGGCTTTAAAATGTGAATGAGTTGGAAACAATTACTTTTTCGCTTCATTTAACAATCTAATGTACTTTAAAAAGTATTTGAAAACTTTAAAAGATGAAGAGGTTAAAAGGGGAAGATTGAGTGTCACAGATCTACTCCTACATCCAATCTGAACTGCATCTCTTTTCATGTGTCAGTAATTTTAAAAAGATTGTAGAGCATAAACATTTTTTATTGGCACTAAATTACCAAGCCCAGTGCAAGTAACAGCAAAGTCGAATATTACAATATTATTTAACATATTGTCGGATATAAAGGTGCTGCTGTTAGAGCGATTATGTGCATATGGCACCTACACTGTTCCAGGTCAGCATATTTATAATGGTTCTGGCAATAAAATATTTATTTTTACTTTAATACACATGTAATAGAAAATTGAATTCTGGTGAACTACATATATGAATATTCTTTAGTTAATATGATTGAATACCAGAGTAGTTGGTGTCAATCTGCAGGTTATGGCAAGTGCTTATAGGACCGTATTCACATTTAATGAAGCCTCCTCTGCGAAGGCTATCGTATGGATTTTGTGACTCACAAGTCCACATGTAGGAGAGCAGGACACCCCCCTCCCTCTCTCCTATGTGCAGATAGTGAATCCACATGCAGGACCCCTACCCTGAGTATTCATGCATGGAAACCCGTACTGAGTTTAGCATCATTGCGAATATAATGGTGGCATACGGAAGTCTGCAAACGTTCCTATTTGTGAATAAGGTCCAAAGTCCCTAATAGCCCCAGTTAGGTGAACTATTAGTAGTAAAATATTATTTTGCATTGAAAGAAAAAATAAATCATATTATCTATGGGCCTTATCCTAATACAATAAGCAAATCCAAAGGTTGACCTCCGTCACTCCGCCTTCTCTCCTCGCACAGAGGTTACACCTTTCCCAAGATATCTACCTTAAGAAATCTGCACGCGTGTGGAATAGCACATTGTACGTAATGGCTTAGCAAAACCCTTAATGTACGATTTAAATAGCATACTTGGTGTGCTTGGTGAGTGGGCCCGCCACCCGTGTGACTGCGTTCCATATGGAGGTTTTTATGTACAGCGCATGAGCAGAAAAAAATGTACAGACTATTTTCATATCTGACGTTCTATAGCATATAATAGTCACATAGATATGGAGTTCCAGTGTTGACTGCATAATGCCTATTCTGCTCCCATTGTGACACCTGCTAGCACTGCTTTCCGTTGGTGGAACCCCACATATGGTGGTGGCACAAGCAGGACTTAAAATCTCTATCAGTGGCTACCCTGGCTTGTGTCAGGGCTTAAAATGAGAGATACAATTTTATAGGGGTTGTCATAGATCAAAACACAAAGACCTAATAATGTAAATTAAAGAAAGGTTTAATTCTCAGCTTATGTAAATCAGTTGCTCATATAAATCATAATCAGGAAATCCCCAATATTACGAAGACACCTGTGTTGATAATAACGATGGACTTAACATTGTATACATTATTGGCAATTTGCCTCCAGATTCTCCAAATTGTGAAGCTGACAGTCGGCAGATGAGACACACAACAAATTCTTGCTGTAAGAGGAATCATTTTTTCAGCAAACATAGTCAATTCAGGATGACACCAGGCGACCCAGCTCTGGATAGACATTGTCTTCCTCACTAGCTGCCAACCAACTACCTAGCATCGGTTGTTCCGCCCATAATCACGATCAGCCTTTTATCCTCTTTGTCCGCACTACAAACCAATCACACCCATGTGGTGCTCCTGTGTGCGGGTGTGATGTGGGAAGGACTAAGGGGAAATTTAACCCTGTCTACAGCCTGTGTCTGAAGACTTTATGGGACTTTATCTTTCCTTATATGTAGAAGAGTTGTGGAAAACAACCCTCTTTGTCACACTAGATAATATTACATTGTGGGCACATGTTGTTCTTCATTACCCTGTCCCCTATGGCAATTAGTGCATACTGTATATTTTTTATCTACCTGTACATTATTTTTTGAAACAAACATACAATATAAAAAAAATTGAAAATGGATTTAAAATATGCAATATAATACAAATCAAAGGCTTCAACTTTACGAATTCAAAATGGAGACGCATCACATAAAGAAATAAAGAAATACTGTAGCTGGATTTCAAAGGATGAAAAGCACTTCAAAATAATAAAAATGAAACTAACAAAACTTGCAAATGAGCAATCGGGTCAGCAAAAATATAGAATAAAAAAGTTGATTGCTAATGACAGCAAGAGAATCCTAGAGTGGATTAAAGCATATAGCTAGCAAAAATCATGATGGATTCTATTGTCTCTTTGAAGCATGAGAATCATACTGATTAGCAGGAATAAAAGGAAAACAGATAAAATGAAGAAATAATTTTGTCTGTGTAGCAGAAAGCAGTTAAATAGTACAAAGAATACTTATGTCACAAAACACGGTGCTTACAAAACCAGACACTGCTGTTTTACTGGGGTTTTTGGTCACAATGGGCCTGATCCAGACCTACGCCAATGTGCTGTGCGTACTAACGCACAGCGCATCGGCACGTACTTCCCCGACACTCCCCCCTGTCCCAGTGTATTTACCCTCGTTTACTGCGGCTGAAGGCTACCCTAACTTCAGCCGGCGTAAGCAAGGGTAAATACGCTGGGACAGGAGCATATTTACTAAAACACCTCCCTCCCTTATTAAACTACTGCCCCCCGCCTACCTACACTAAGCTTTGCGTAGTAACGGCGAGGGACGGCCCCTCAGTCGTTACTATGCTGCTATTATGGATGTCCGATCCTCGATCAGGCGTTGCTGTAGTTACACCGGGCAACATCTGGCCGGCGCATGCGTAGAACAGCTTTTCAACGTATTTACGGCGGGCGGCGTAGGCCTGGATCATCCCCAATGACTCTAGTTCTCTAGCACGGCCTCCAGTGCAGTTACCGTCACAATGTTTGCCTACTTAACAGTTCCACAATACCGATATCAGTACTATTTATGGGCACGGCCATATTGAATGCGCTCACCTGACTGCAATGGACCAAGCTACACCATTGCTGCTCAGACCACTATAGCTTATCCTCATCACAGCTCATCAGTCTCTATTTACACCATCACTGCTTACATCACTATAGCTTATCCTCATCACAGCTCATCAGTCTCTATTTACACCATCACTGCTTACATCGCTATAGCTTATCCTCATCACAGCTCATGTCTCCAGATACTCCACATCACTGCTTACATCTATAGCTTATCCTCATCACAGCTCATCAGTCTCTATTTACACCATCACTGCTTACATC
>WWET01001137.1:24373-43393 GCA_011038615.1 Limnodynastes dumerilii | reverse complement strand
GCAACCAATCAGATTGTAGCTCTCACTTTCCTATTACATACTAGAGAATGTCAGCTAGAATCTGATTGGTTGCTATGTGCAACATCTCCACTTTTCCAAACCCGCAGATTAGTAAATCTGGCCCTTAGTGTCTACTTTTAAGCTTTTAACAGTTCAGCATGAAACACGTTCTACTTAGCAGAGAGAGAACAGAAATACTAGGAAAATAACCGGCATTTAGTAAAGTTCCAGCTCTGGAGTTATCACTGATTTACCAGACCCCACTGTCCACATGATAGCAGGATTATAAGATTCAGCAACTGCACTCAAGGTGTTAGGAAAGTTAGGGTTAGAAATGAAGGTCAATGTTAGGGTTAGGAATTATGGGAAGAGTTAGGGTTAGGAATGAGGGTTAGCATTAGGATTAAGATTTAGGGCTAGGATTATTCTAATACAGAACAATCACATCAGCATTACAATATTTTGCTTAGACCGAAGTCATGGTAGTGCATTCTAATGCTGGCATATTTACTGTCAGAAATGAGAAAATCGGACCAGCAAACCACATCCGTTCCTACAAGGCATGTAACATCAATACAATGTACATAGATCTCATTATCAGTAAGTTTAATACAGTAATATAAGTATGCCATAAGTATATTTCATTCTTAAAGGAGACTTCATCACGCCGGCTCTGGAGAGGAATTGGATCTCCATAGTGGTATAGGCAGAGCCGTAACTATAAATTTTAGCGCCAGGGGCAAAAAAGGAAAAATGGTGCCCCCTGACCCTTAATTTCAAGCCAATTTAACCATAAATATTAACTTTCTGGTGCCCCCTATCATACATCCCTAGTTACGGCCCTGGGTATAGGGAATGGAGAACTTAGCCCTCCCCCTTCATCCAATCTTAATACCGCAGTAACAGAACCATAGCTGCGGCAGACCTGTTAATGTCTATAACTGTTCTCTGCCTTTATGGTCTTCCTTGGAGTACTAGCACTTTTTAAACCATTTTGTTTAAAAGACTGCTCATAAAACTGAACTGAAAGCAATTTTTCACACTAGAAGCGATCTGTAAGTATAACGGAAAGACTGAAAAACTCTTTAGAAATATTGGAATCAACAAATATTACAGGTATCATAGAGAAACTGTTTACGCCGCAATTACAATACAGATCCCTTAAAAGAAGGTTTTAAATCTTTTATAATAACATTTTTATTGAAAAGAACAAAACTGTGAGAGGAATGAAAACTGTAAATTATCATATAGACCTAGAGGGTGTTTTAGTTCCCAAACAGGCATCTATTAAATTCATAAACATAAAAAATGATACAGTAAAGAAAGCAATAAAATGTTCAATGATAAAAGAAAGTATATAAACAAAATAAAACACGAATAGATCATTGCGTGAAAGGATTATTATATGGCACAGAATTTTGTATCACACTTCTATACAACTATATCTAAGAAGAGAAAGGGAAGTTAATGAAACTTTGTAAAGAAAGTGTGACAGGTTAAAGAATAAAAGCAATGATAGGGCATCAATCTGGTGTAATGCACAAAACTTTTCTTCATCTATTATTTGGTATGATAGAACTTACGTAGACTTTTGATTGTATTGCATATACAGTGTGAAGGCCATGCAGCCATCCTTTAATGGTTTTGAATAATAATAAGAACTCCACCGACCTGAAGCTCTGAACATTTAAGGAGACTGTACAGGGGAATGTAATACTGGACTGAATGCAGAGTTCTAAAATTTGCTGTGCTGAGAACCCCAAGTGCAGCAGCAGCGAGGGATCAGTTACTGTACGCTGAATGCATCCTGACCCCTATGCAGACGATGGCAGTCCCCGCATAGAATGAGGGATTTCTGAAATAGGGACATTTGAAAATTCCTTTTGAATACCCTCCATTTTAGAATTTTTTTTTTGCAGAATGGATGAGTATGGCGATCGGCATACTCACCCATTCCGTTTCAGAAACACCACCAACGCAGCTGCCGCTACCGCAGGACCCATGCCATGGGAAAGGTGAGTAAACCTCTCCAGGGTTAGGGTCAGGCTGCAGGGAAGGGAGGGTTAGGGTCAGGCTGCAGGGGAGGGAGGGTTAGGGTCAGGCTGCGGGAGATGGAGGGTTAGGGTCAGGCTGCAGGGGAGTGATGGTTAGGGTCAGGCTGTGGGACATGGTGGGTTAGGGTCAGGCTAGTAAGAAGGGAGGGTTAGGGTAATGGAAGGGGAGGGTTAGGGTTAGAATTAGGGGAAGGGTAGGGGTAGTGTTCAGGCTCATCTTTCGGAGCACCGTGTTCGGTGCTCCATGGATCGATTGCTATGCCTTATGCAGTTTCGAACCGGCTGGGAAAAACGGCCCTATTGAAATAGGGCCAATCTTTCCGAGGACTCACACCCCTATGCAGATGAGGGTAGTCACGGTCAGTAGACCCTACCATAAAATTTCTGTGCCATCCTCAATAAAATAGACTAATTAGAAGTCTGGATAGAGAGTAAGGGCTTAAACACAACCTATATTCTCTTTACAGATCCTTGCTGAAAGAAAGAACACTGCATGCACATATTGGATTCAGGATTTGGTCCATTGCCATAGGTGTAGCTATGGTTACTCTATTTTCTCTTAGATCATAGTGTGCTCCCTCAAGGGTTGCATTTTGAAAAATGTAATATATATAAGTCATCCACCTACAGTAAGAATGTTAATTTCATTATCATACATCAAAAATGTAAATTGTTTTCTTACGGGGAAAATAAGTATATTTCTAAAACTGTAATTGTTTGAAATTACAGCAACCAGGGGAATAAGAAATTGTATCTTTCAGTAAATTACTGGGGCTGCATTATTCTGTAATGAATATGAATATACTCTACTTATGTAGAATCACAAGTTCTGTAGTATTATACACAGGGTGAACAAAATGAAGTGTTCTTAACCCATATATACCCAATAGACAAGGCATAGGCACCCTGGGCCACCACCTAACTTCCAATTGTTACGTGGTGGACATTCTCCTGACTAGCCTCTAGGGGCTGCTGTGGCACTCTTTGTACAGTCTGCACATTCTCCTGACTAGCCCCTAGTGGCAGCCAGAGACCTGAGCGATAAGTGATGATTATTTAATGAACTATCTATTTGCTGGACTTAGATTTGTAACTAACGTTAGCTAGACAGGGAAGGTGGGGAGACCTGAAGATATTGATGTAAAACTATTGCAGTACGGTGTTTTTGCTTCAAGGATTATATTGCAGAGAGACAGACAGTACCAATAGGAGTAGGAGGATAGGTCCAGTGGTAATTTGGGCAAAAGGAATATGCTTGTAATACAGTACTTAATGTCTTTATGGGAAAGAAAATATACAAAGGTGTGAAACTGAGTGGGGGCTGGAGGAGAGAGCTGAAGGAAGAGTATAGGACCGGATTCAGAGATCCGTTTTCACGTGGAGTTGCGTGCATATTTTTAGGATCGGAGTAACTGCGCATGCGTAGTAACTTTATGCTATTTACATTGCATTTACACATGGAAGTCTATTAGGCGCGTACGAGTGAATCGTACTTGGGGATATACGTGCGGAGGGGCGTGGTTGAAAAACGTACGGACAAAGTTACATGAAAGTGAGTGGGGGGGGGGGGGCATTTATATGACCATCTGAAGGTGCGGCTAGATAGATACGCACGTAAGTAAGTAAATGCACACGTATAGATAAGGATGCTCTATGGTGGCGTAAGTCAGTGACAACACGGCTGTGTAAGGGGAGTGTCATGGGTGTTATATTGCGGTGTGTGTGCGTATAATTTCATTCTTTCCAAAAAACGTATCTGTGAATCCAGTCCATAATGTTTAATGTTTACAAAAGGAGAGAGAGAGAAAGGTGATTATCCTGACAATGCAGCAGAAGACACTCCGCCAATATGGCTGGAGTTGCCTGGCGATCATACAGAGTGGAGAGTTGGTAAATTTGTAAAATGAAATTACAAGGAACAAAAAGAGTTTAGGAACTCCATAAGAAATAGTAACCTACAAGAGAAGCCGTAACACTGGATGAAATCTTGCTCTTGGTGCAGTTTCAGATTAAATGTAGACAGGAGAAACGTGCACTGGAGACTGGGAAGGGTTTTACATAAAAAAAAAATGAAGGATTTGGAGACAACTAATAAACAAGAAAATTGCTTCTCCTGCCTTCCAATGTAATGTTAAACACTCCCATTAAAAGCCAGAAGATAAATCATATTCCTTTATAATCTACATGTCTGTCTATTGATTTCCTTCTTTGTAGCTAAAAGTCTAGTATGTGTCTTTCTTGGTGATAAAAATACTTGCTCCAAGCATCATAATCAAACACATATTGTTTCAAATATATTGAAGATTTAACAGTGCTGTTTTTCACGCTTTATCTTCACAGCAAGTGAGAAAACCCACAACTGACTTCTTTTATTGCAGACATTTAGCTTCCAGTGCAAAATACTGAAGCGTCCTGTTAAGTAAAAGTTGCCCAGGAGATTTCTGCTATCAATCACGGCACCGCTGAGCACTGTTTTTAAAGCAATTCTAGGCCAGGTCACATGGTGAGTTTCGAACATGATAATAAAGCATTAATGCAGGACCACCTAGAGGTAACAATGATAATGTAATGATCCGTATGTACTGAAGGATTATGTTTTACAGGAATCAAATAAATGTTAGGAGTTGAAGCAAATAAGAAGTATATGAACAATGGGCCAGATCCAGAACTATATACGCGAGCGATTTTATCGGACGTAAATTCGCCCATTAGTATTTACAGCACATGACGCGGCAGATGTTACGCCACTCTGTAACTTTGAACGTCCGTACCAGTCACATATCAACAGCGTAACTACGAACGAAGGGGCGTGACAGCCATACAACACCTGTAATTACGCTTCGGAGGCGGGTGTACATGGCTGTGCTTAGACACGTACATGAAGGGGGTGATTCAGAGATGCGACTGCGAAAAGATCGCAAATATATACGCAACTAAGTTCAGATCTTAGCAGGTTACAGCCCACTGTTTAAATAGTCACTCCCCTTGCAAACAGCGGCGGATCTTAAAGTTAGACCACCATTGAGCAACCCTAACTCTGCGCTGTCATTTGAGATCTTAAGGGAAGTAGTTGCGGTTATTTAGATCCTAAGTGTCTGCCCGCGCCCACTTTCCCTCATCTCCCTGCCTCCCCCCGCCCATTCCCATCCAAATCCTTCAGATCTTAAACTTCAGCAGCACTTAAGATCTTAAGTGCTTGCGATCGATTCAAAGTTACGCTCTTAGCGAATTTAAGATCCTAACCTCTACATAGACGGCGTTGCACTATTACTACGCATGCGCATTGATGCAAATTTTCTAAGATCCTAAATATACGCACCTAAGTAGCGATAAAATCGCATCTCTGAATCAGGTCCGAAGCCTCTACGTACATCAGTAGTTACACATTGAAAAGTGAAGGCAGGGTTTGGCAAACGTAAAACGGCCAGAGTACGGTATGAGCGAGGGGAGTGCCTAGGGGAGTGCATAGAAAATTTGCTATGCGATGAAATGTAACAAGCCCTTAGGTCTGGATCTACCCCAATGAGTGTGAATTTTATTTGTGAAATGTAAAATGCAGAAAATGAATGGTTCTATAATGAGATTTGTGAATTGTAAAACAGTTTCTGCTATTGATTCATCAAAGTGAGCTTTATATTGAGAGGATGATTTGGCAAACCACCAGCAGCAGTTTAGGAATAGAATAGAGTTTGCTAATTAATTATGTTCACTGTTGTTGGGACATGGACTAGCAGTTTACTGGTTTTTCCCTGGGGTTTCTATGCTGCACTATGATTTCCCATTGCATGTCTGATTACCAGTAGTTGCTAAACTGAATATTTAAACCAGAGCCTTACTAAGCAGAGTGCTGGCCATTGTTGTTTTCCCTGTGCTTAGCATCTATGTTATCCTGGGTCCTTAATGTTACCTATTTGTGTGCTTTCAGCTTTGGAAAGGAAGTAGCATGAAGGACCGGATCCAGATTTAATATCGTCAGGTGATTTACGCACGCAAGGTGCGTAAATCACCTGACTGAACTGGAGTAATGTGCCCTCCAGATGTTACGCTAGTATTACTATAGTAATCCTAGCGTTTAAAGAATCGGACGGAACAAAGTTTGCGTGCAAATGGGCTGTGCTTCCCTTCCGCCCGCTATAGCGGGCAGGGGGAAGCATGTAAAGTGTACATGTTGTAATGTAAGAGAGTGCAAAACAAAATAATAGTTTAGAAGTTAGATTTCCTAGCTTATGATCCTAAACATAAAGCTTTGCTGTATTTAGAGCTATGTGCTAAAGCAAAGTGTTTTTTCTGCATTCTAAAAAAAATTGTTAATATATGTGAACCCCTCCTATTTCTACAGTTGTGCTCAGTTAAACCTTTCCCAAAATTAGGGAAAATTCGGCCATACATGGTGGGCAATTTTATACATGGTGGGCCCACCTGCTGGAGAAAGCTGAATATGGCTTCAGAAATCATTTAAACTTTGTTTACTTGCCAGTTATCAACTACCAGCTTTCTACAGAGATTAGACAATAGAGCTCACGTCACACAACTCATTTTGCGAATTGAATAGGTGATGTCAGCATCATTGTCTAATATCTGCAGGAAGCCATCAGCTGCTAAATGGTAAATAAATGAAGTTTTAATGACTTACTAATGGGCTGCAATCTAGCTTCCCCACCATGTTGTTAAATTAGTATCATGACTGAGAAAACTTTATCTGAGCCCAGCTGTACAATGTTTTACTCAGGTCTACACTTGTTTTGACCTTATTCTAAAATTCTGGATCAGACCCATCGTGTATGTTCAGGGTGACAATCAAATGGGAAAAGGATTTTCTTTGTTTATCTTAATTTAAAAACTAGAGATTCAAAACAATTCCAAGTAGAACTTTGAAACATAAAATAATTAATTCATAATTAGCAGCTTTTCCTGTTTAAATTTCAGTATAATTACCATAGCAGAAAGTAAAGATGAAGAATAAAAGAACGAAAGTATGTACTCAAAGGTCATAGCATTATCCTTAACAACTTCTAATAAGTGAAATTATTACATATTCAGGTGTAATGTCTGGGGACAAGCCTTGAAGAAATGTTACAGTATTTGTGTAGAATATAAAGTGAATAACATTGTTAAAATCTTAAATCATGGATTATGATATTTCTCTCAAAACCAGATCTAGCGTAAGACAATGCAATGTGCTGCTTTTAACCAGTACATATGATTTCTGTAGAACTGTTGAATAGTGGTTGATTGTGTGCATCCAATCCAGAGCTGCAAAAGGGGCAATAGTATGCAACATGCAAATGAATGTGTTTAAGCAGAGGGTGCACTCACAGCAGTCTATATAGGATTGCATGGTTCAAATTTGATTTAGTTTTTCTTGTTTAAATTTTAAACACATTAGAGCCACACACACACACACACACACACACACACACACACACACACAAATACACAATTCATGACTAGAATAATCTGCAATCTGCTGTTTATCAAGTTTAATAATTTTTTTTTAAACATGGGACTGTGTTCACAGATACATTTTTGCATGGGGTTACGTGCGTATTTTTAGGTGCTGATTAACTGAGTATGCGTAGTAACTTTTTCCACACAAGTTACAAAGTATTACAGCACATAAGTCCTTGTGAATCGCACTTAGGGACACACGTACGGAGAGGCGTGGTTGTCTTCCGTATGTTCGAAGTGACATGAAAGTGGGTTGGGGGGGCATTTAAGGGCGCGGTTAGTAAGATACGAACGTACGTAAGTAACATACGCACGTAAGTACACACAGTAGAAATAAGGGTGCCCTATGGAGGCGTAAGTCAACGAAAACCCATCTAGGGGAGTGTCATGGGTCTTGGCTTGCTATGTGCGTGTGTAAAAACGCGTACTTAGTAAACACGCATCTGTGAATCCGGTCCATTCATTTTAAAACATGTGTAGAGAAGCTTTTTTTACTTAAAATAGGACAATTTATTGAATAAAAATCACCTCCATTTTACACTTACACCAGCTCTGAGCTAATGAAAAAGGGAATCTGTGCTACTACTGTGCTCGTAGCAGCACTACACCACCCCCTTTCTAATTTAAATATAGCGGAACTACCCCTCTGTCCCCGATTCACATTCAATAGCGTACCTTGGCGATTTTATGCTAATCGCGCATGCGCTATCCTTCTGTTGTGCACGGAAACTTGTTCAACTTGTGCCTAAGAAGATCCATAAGAAAGGGCGTGCGGTGGCGGGAGGCATTTAAATAGGGCAGTATGGCTGGGTTAGCAAATTCTGCACATACTTTAAAATAAAATATTCACACAAAGATACGCACAGAGAGTTAAGGTAGCCCTAGGAAGGCAAAAGTCAGCCAAGATCCGTGAGACCGAGGGGCGTGTCATGGCAGTTTACTTGAAACTTAGGTGCGTAGTTTAGCAAATCTATGTGTGGCACCCCTGCAATCCATGGCTGCAGGTTGCGCGAGAGCTCTAGCCAGGAGACAGCACGTGGGGAGGAAAACAAGGTTGTGTATGTCTTCTGCCAGGCAACAGACAGCTGATTGGCTGGAGGAGTTGTAGCATGTGGGCAGTCTGGAAGTTTCTGGAGAACGGTTAGAGGGGGGTGACAGTTAGTGGTTGGCAGTTGACGGTGGAGAGCAGAAGGAGGGGATGTAGATGATTGATGGGAGAGACAGTCAGTGATCCGGGTTGTTTTAGCAGTGGTCCAGATCGAGGGAGAAGTGGTCCAAGTCATATGAGCAGTGGTCCAGGTCGTGTGAGCAGGTCGTGTACATGTAAGAAGTGATTATACTTTTAAAAGTATATAATATTTTAAGAAGAAAAGTAAAATGTATTTTACTGTGGGTTGGTTATTGTTATAGTAAAAATGTTTACTATGGACTTCTGAACTCTGCTAAAGTATATTGATTTTCAATTTTATTTATTTCATTGTGACAAACAATTCTTATTATAAATGAATGATAAATTAAAATACGTCATATAAAAAGAAGATTAGTAAAATGTATTCCTTATCTTCTGAACCAAGTTGTGTAGGTTGTCATTTCTCTAAGTATCTCATCGATCTGCATTCACTTCTGCAATTTTGTAACCTTGCACTACACCCCACTCCCAACAACAACATTTCGGGGTGTTACATATGAATCAGGCCCAGTGTACCCATCTTTCTGTGCTTGCTCCAATTCTGCCCATGATTGAAGCTCATTCCCGCTGCGCTTCCACAAAAAAATTTGAGTTGGAATATATAAATCCCTTGCGACAGGTCAGATGGACTGTGGATGGGATGGGGCTTAGCCAGAGCACAGTAAAGTGCTACAGGCGTTTACATTGATTGTTCTGTACTATCAAATGTGTTGTATTACTGTTCTTTTGCCATCCAATGGGCTAATCAAGAGTAAGTTTAGGGGAAAGTAAAAGTGTTACTATAACAGAAAAAGTATGGGCAGAGGAGGAAAGAAGAATGGAGCAGAAGTAGATTGTTTCAGGCCCCATAGCAAATGGGAGAGTGTGTGAGCCTGGATGGTTGAGGGCAGCACCTGACAGCTTAGTGTTGTCATCTGCTGGTGAGAAAGGGGGGTTGCAGTTGGCAGAGGACATCACTAAAATGTCAGATGCCAGCGATGTGTTTATAAACAGCGCTCAACTTTCATAAACTATCCAGACTGACTGTCAGATTATCTCTGTGGGTACAAGGTCCCCCTGTCCTCTAGGCCCCATAGAAGCTGCACCCATGATAGTTATGCCATTGAAGATAGGAACCCATAACGGGCAACGGTGGAATCTAAAAAAAAAAATTTAAAATTGATATTAAGACGAAAGTGACCCCATTATATTCCCTGCTGTGATTAAACTGAGACGGCATTACATTTCTATTTATAGGAGCTTTTCCAGTGCACTGTTTTTTCAATTTAACCTAATTCGTTTTACATTAACAAAGGATTTACTACCAGGAACTGGCATTGTAATAATATGTTAATGTTACAGCGCAGTACCTCATGGTAACCAGTCAAATATTAGCATTAGCCTAATATTAACTACCTATATATAGTAGAATGTCTTTATACTTGTTATAGTTTAATGCAGATTTGTAACCTTCAACAAAGTAGCATTTTATCTGGCACAGTGGTATCATTATACATGTAATTATTCTAGCCCCAATACTAAATACTATTCTTTGAAGCTGAATTAAGTTGGTCTCTAACACAATATAATTTGGAACAATGCTGTAGGTATTAATACTGTACCAACAGCATCAACTGCAGTTTGCTCCCTTAAGCTCAGAGTTGCCGACTCTCCTGGAATGTCCGGAGGACTCCCAAAATTCAGGCAGTTCTCCTGGAATCCCGGGAGAGCCGGCAAATCTCCCACTAGGGACTTGAGGCTCATGGTTCCCCCCCCCTATCTGGCAACACTAGTATACTAGTGTTGCTAGGGATAGGGAGGGACTTAACGATGCAAATTGCGTCATCAGTCCTTGCTCCCATCCCTATTAAACCCCCAATTTAATCATTAATATTCAAGGGTCAGGGCTTAAGGACACGTGTCGTTGAGCCTCACCACTGCATGCATGTATAGCTTCCCTCTGGGATTTTCCCAGAGGTTAGCTTTTAAAAGTCGGCAACCCTGCTTAAGCTTCTTTAATACAATAATATTTGGCATCTAAGAAAACAAAATTATTTGTGCAGTAGAAAATCAGCTCTTGCTCGTTATCAGCACAGAATATATAATCTTGCAGGTACTTGTACCTGTTGTGAAACATTCGTTTTAAAACGACATTCCTATGTAGTATGACTATCTTTCAGGTTTATTTGCTTACAGAAATAGCAGGGATTTTCCTCCATAAAGTCATATCAAGGCCTAAGGTGTACAATCTGTTCAGTGAAAGGGATATCCACATTACATTACAACACAGCAACATGTTACACTAAAGGTATTGCAGTGTTTGCTGTTCCATGCTGTTAGCGCTTGATTATAAAAGACTGAAATGTCAGTGCAAATTACCAAATACATGCTAGCTGCTGTTGTTTATGCTAATTAACATTTCTTCCATTATCCCTTTCAGTCCTTACCTTGGTAAGGTACAAATACCAAGATGAAATATACAGGATAGAAATGTTAAAATATAATTGCTGAATTTTAAATAACACAAGTAAGTTTATTTTGATGTTTAATAGACTTATGTGTCACTTTTCTATTTCCAATATTTTTTTTGTATTGTATTTGAAGCATTTTAAACTTGCTAATGTGAAAACAACACTTAAAACTGGGTAATGCCATTTGCGATTGATTAGAATGGGAATAGAGCATAGTAAACAGCATACATTACCTACCACATTATTTTCTTTGTAAACATTTCTGGAGGAATTATTTTATGAGGCAGGAGATGAGGTAGTTACTTAAGTATGTCATGCTACATCTCTAGAAGGGACCATTAAAACTATAATTATATATATGTTAAATGATAATGATGATGGCATTCATAAAAAATGTAAAACCAATTTATTTTTGTCTTAAAATTATGCATTATAAAGGGCTCTGGAGTATACAGGGTCATATCCGATGGATATATTGTTGTATAATGAGCTAAAATTCGTGTCTTGCTTTTCATATCCTATGGATATTATTGGTGTAATAAAATTGTGTGGCTGAAAAATTATTTAGAAATTAAAGAATGATGAGCCTTTAATGTATCAAAATATTAGAGATTTGCTATCTACAAATTCATGTGTGAATAATTTCTAAACACAGTAAGAAAAAGGAGGCAGCATACCCGACCTATAGCTCAGTGCCAGATCTCTCATTAGGTATGAGAAGCATTTATCTAAGGGCAATTGTTACTGCTGGATGGCCTGGCCTTGTAATGGGATAGGGGGGAACATTCTGCTAAGGGGTTCTAATCCTGAGTTACAGATGTTCTGTGAGAGTGCCCAGTGATAGGACTCCTGGTTCTGAGATTAGTCATTTTACTTCTATAATTTGTCTCTCTAGCACAGTGTTTCTCAACCTCGGTCCTCAGGGACCCCTAACAGTGGATGTTTTCCAGGTCTCCTTGCTGTAGCACAGGTGTGTTCCTTACTTATACCCCGTTCAGATTACCATGGAAAAGCCGGGGTTTTCATGAAATTGCCGGCTTTCCTGAAAACCCCGGCTTTTTCTGGCAATGTGAACGGTGAAGCCGGGTCTCTTTAGCCGGGTCTTAGACCCGGCTAAAAAGAAGGGTTTTTGCCGGCTTTTTTAGAAGCCGGCTTCACCCGTTCACACTGCGGTGAAAAGCCGGCTATTTAAATAGCAGCCGGCTTGTAAAATAAATAGCAGCCGGTTTTAAAAAAAAAAAAAAAAGAGAGAGAAAAAAAAAAGCCGGTGTTTTCAGCGCAGTGTGAATGCACCAGGCTAAAATTTTCAAAGTTTTGCCCACTGCCTAAAAAGCTGGCTTTTTAGGCAGTGGCAATGTGAACGCAGCATAACTGACACATTTTAAAAGATCCACAGGTGCTGCTGATCATATCGTTTTTGATTCTTTAAGGAAACCTAGAAAACATGGACTGTTAGGGGTCCCTGAGGACCGAGGTTGAGAAACACTGCTCTAGAAGGTCGAGGCACCTGCATGTTTGACAGTTAAAGTAGGGGGAGGTAGCCATAAATTTTAAAAAAGGGGACTTGTAACCCTTTACTCTATCTGTTTTTTTCTCCTTCAATTGTTTATGGTCACCTGGACTATTGGCAGAGCATTTTACTTGACTATAAAATGGTCAGCTGGTGTTTCAAGTTTGCTGCCGAAGTCCATATGTTCATTTATGAATGATGTTGGCAGCTGATCAAGATTTTGGTCTTTTCTGGAGTGAGATTAGAAATATTCAATAAAAAGGATATCCCAAAGTCATGAGAAACAAACACAGTGTCCTGCTAATGGGCCCTCCGGATTACTTACCACATGGATTATTGCAAATAATTTAAAAGTTATTACGTATATTGGTATACGTTTAATATTCTCATCCTGATTTCGAAAAATGGAAAAGTTGTTATTTTTTATTTTTTTATAAAAGCAAATTATCACAATAATAACATTCAGTGTATTGCACAGTAGTGCCAATATCATTAGAGACAGTCATAATGATTTATTTCTTTAACATGACACATACTGATCAGTAATTGCACAAAATAATAAATACTAAAATATGCTCTTTGATGTTCATAGACCATGCAAACAACATATGACATAAAAGAAAGTGAGTAAAAATGCTTGTTATTTATTTAACCTTTAACCAATTCAAGTTGGGTGTAGAGGTTCAGGAATAGTTATAATCTCTCTCTGTGTCTCTCTCTCTGTGTGTCTCTCTCTCTCTTTTTCTTGGTATCAGGGGTATTTATGCAACCCTTTTGATTAGACATATTTCTAAAGCAAAATAAAATGAACAGAAGATGGTATTGCGCTAGGATTAGTCAGCTGCTAATCCCATATACTCAGGGGATCTACCTATCCCCACAAAAAATTAACAAAAAATAAATAAATAATAAGTTTAAGGATAAGCGCTAAAATACACTTCTGAGATGTTGTCAATAGATATCTCATTATAAAATGACCTGTGCCAATGCCAATGTAAAGTCCGTTGATAAAAAGCTTTAATCCACAGTGTTCCTGTCACGTTCAAGGATTGTTTGGGATCGGTTCCGGGTTTCAGAGATGGAGACAACAGTGTTGGGTTAAAATGGAATTGAGCAGGTTTAATAATAGATGGGTGCATACAGAAGTAACGGTATCTGAGAGTCCCAGTTTGAGACAATGGTATATGTCCAAGTAACAGTTCGTCAGAAGAGATACTGTCCAACAGATATTAGTCCAGACAGGGATACCGGCAGGCCGGGGAAAGTACAGGATCCGTATGGTAGGAGGTGGAGTTGAGGGTAGCCGTAGTAGCAGCGATGAAAGAGGTGGATGGCAGAGTAGTAGTCAGCGGAACCGGAGTAGACGGAACTGGCAACAGCTGAGGTGGATCAACTGGAAGCGCAGGCAGGAGCAGGACTGGACCAAGGCAGGAACAGGAGCTGGCCCAAGCAGGCAGGAGCAGGACTGGACCAAGGCAGGAACAGGAGCTGGCCCAAGCAGGCAGGAGCAGGACTGGACCAAGGCAGGAACAGGAGCTGGACCAAGGCAGGAACAGGAGCTGGACCAAGGCAGGAACAGGAGCTGGACCAAGGCAGGAACAGGAGCTGGACCAAGGCAGGAACAGGAGCTGGACCAAGGCAGGAACAGGAGCTGGACCAAGGCAGGAACAGGAGCTGGACCAAGGCAGGAACAGGAGCTGGACCAAGGCAGGAACAGGAGCTGGACCAAGGCAGGAACAGGAGCTGGACCAAGGCAGGAACAGGAGCTGGACCAAGGCAGGAACAGGAGCTGGACCAAGGCAGGAACAGGAGCTGGACCAAGGCAGGAACAGGAGCTGGACCAAGGCAGGAACAGGAGCTGGACCAAGGCAGGAACAGGAGCTGGACCAAGGCAGGAACAGGAGCTGGACCAAGGCAGGAACAGGAGCTGGACCAAGGCAGGAACAGGAGCTGGACCAAGGCAGGAACAGGAGCTGGACCAAGGCAGGAACAGGAGCTGGACCAAGGCAGGAACAGGAGCTGGACCAAGGCAGGAACAGGAGCTGGACCAAGGCAGGAACAGGAGCTGGACCAAGGCAGGAACAGGAGCTGGACCAAGGCAGGAACAGGAGCTGGACCAAGCAGGCCGGAGCAGGACGTCAGGAAAGACCAAGGAGTACCAGGCACATGGGAGACCTGATTGTTCTGGCAACGATGGAACAGTGCACAGAGTTTAAATAGTGCGCCCTGCGCACTGATTGGCTGGAGGACCGGAGAGCACTGAATCTATTGGAGCAGCGCGGACATGTGACTCATCCAAGATGGCCGCGCCCATGGATCAGAGCACCATCGCGTTTGCCGCCAGAATCCATGCGGAGGACGCCGTGGCAAGACTGGTGAGTACTGAGCAGAGGCTGTCACTGCTTCAGTGACAGTCTCCGACGAGCTGCAGCAGCTGCGCGCCGGGAGAGGGACGCCGTCAGGGAACCAGGAAGCAGGTAAGTGCGGCGTCTGCCGCGGTTCGTGATAGTTCCCTGTTGCAGGGGAAAGTACATGCTATGAGAGAAATAAAGTAAAAATATTATTATTTGCCCAAATAATATATGCTATAATCACATCATACACATGAACAACATAAAAAACATCATACACTTGAACAATGTAGAAAACGTAAAAAAAACCCAGCCACATATACCCAGAAAGATATGCCCCACTCAATCGGGGAAGTAGGATATGTTGATGAAAAAGGGAGTAAACTGTAATCCTGCCATCCTCATAGTGGGTGTAGTCTCCGATCGAGGTTGATGTTGTAAAGGGTGGGTCCAGCCTGAAATGCATCAGTAAGTAACTATGCTCCAGTCTACTCTCAGAACATGTGGAATCATCCTGATTAAGAAATTCCAATTAATATTCAGGACAGTGGCAAGGACACAATAATTATCACAAATATATAATCAATTCAATATTAATTAATAACTGGAATTACTGATACAAGGGGCCACAGCCATCATCACCGGACTACCGAAGCTCCCCACTTGAGCCCACAACTCGCTTGTAGTAGTGTATTTATGCGACTTATATATGTATTTTCTTCTTTTTTGTGCCCCTGTATGTCTCCAGTCATACTTTCAAACCCTTTATCAATACACTCCCCCTCTCTTCCTATATCTATATTATATGAATAATAACTTCTTATTACTGTGTGCAGCCTTTTTTGTCTCTGTATTTGTACAGTGTGCTGTGGGGCATTCTCCTGTCATAGATCAGCAGCTGCAGCATTCCATGATTCAGCAGCCCGTAATGCACTGTGTACCATGTGACTGCAACAGTCACATGATACACTCAGCTTCCTATGAGGAGCCCAGCGTACTATTGGGAAGTCACAGGTTCTATGTTGGAACACAGAGCCAGGGTATGAGCTTCAGCCTGAGCTACGTTATGGAGCTTCTTTCACATTGATCCTGCACTGCTTTACAATTCACCAAAGGGCGTGTGGAGTAGAGGCTTTGTCACCCCCTTTCATTCTGACACCCAGTGTGGTCCGCACCCCCCACACCACCCCTGTGATGCCACTGATTCAACCATTAATTAGCCTAGTTATCTCAATCAGTCAATACAATGGGTTTTTGGATGAGTGGTATAAACGAGTGTGATACATGTCAGCTAGTATATGCAAACACTCTTTGATGATTACCAAAGGAGGGTCATCAATAGCGTTTCAGGGTGCATTCAAGGTGGTATGATGTAGAGAAGAATGAATTTCATGCTTGAGTGACTTTAGCAAGGTGTTCATATATGCCTCCCAGACCTCAAATTCCTCTGTTTACCTTACCTTATCTATTAAAGTTCATTTTAAAATAATCCATTTTCTCTAAACAAAAAGGGCGGAGGTGACTAATCCAAATGTGCAAATAAACTGAGTATCATGAGTGTTATTTTTTATACTCCCTCGCTACCGTTATTTACACAGCATTGTACTAATAGGCAGTTCCATAGACAATGATGTATGTCTGCTTCTGAACTTTTCCACCTGGGACACTGCTGGTAGTCTCAATGGATACTATATAAGCATTGAGTGAAAAGCATTGTGATAAAGGACAAAAAGGAAGAATATAAATTGCTTTTTTTTTTTTTAGAAATGAGTATTTTATTTTCATTTTATAAAAAAATATTCTGAATCTCCTGAATTATTATTAAAATGATATTTTTTACTACTAATAATTCCAGTAAAGGTTTTATTTGTTTATTTAATTGGTTTATGTATTTTTCTCCCTTCGGAATTACATAAAACGCATAACATTTGTATTTTATTCTTTAACAATATATTTTTATATAAAAATCAGAATTTAGGTACATTAAAATCTAAAAAACTCCTCTGTAGTGTGCCACTCATATGCCAACAAAATAGTTGTTTGTACAAGCTCTGAATCAGCTTATTTACCTTTACTTACTGTACCAGATCCTGAATAGGCAATATCTGATAACTTAAGGTAAATGGCTGACTGGTAGTAAGTCAGTGCCTGATATTATGCAACCAGCATATTTTCTGTGTGATTTTATATTTTTACATGTGGCTATATAGTCATCTGAAGCTTTGCTGCTATTATGTTTATAATATATTTCTAAGTGTTTATACTTACAATAACATGTTTTCTTGTGTTTCACATTTAATGTCACAAAATATGACATCTGGTATTGATTGTAATTGGTGAAATACAATGGTGAATGAGAACTCTCTTCAAAGAATAATATACAAATTTTGATTTTGGAAAAAAGAGTTGATGTGAAAAGTTTTTGTAAACATCTGGTACTGTATTGCCACAACAGTTATCTGTACAATTAATGAGTTCCCAAGACCATTGCAGGAAGATTATTGATGTGCAATAGTAAACAGAAATACACTTTGCCAGATGGCATTGTTTAAGAGACTTTCCTTATCATAATGTGAAATCACTAAGCAGGATTCTCTGGTTTGTAGACATGTGCCAGTAACATTTTTTTTTTACACAATACAATTATGTTAATATTTGCCTCAAAGGTGCCATAGATTTTACCAATCAATGTGCTGAAATAAAAAGAACATAATAACTTATCCTGAGACAAGTAGATCTACTGAGACTTCATCTCTGGACTGACTAGGATAATTGTGACACTGATCCTGTTCTAAAAGACTGCTTTAGGATTCCAGATTGATGTCAGAGCCTTAGTTTGAATACAAATAGACACATTTCGTGCACAATTAAATTCTGATGAATAAAACAATATCTGTCCCCATAGAATAACAAGTAGGTTTGGGCCAACAATTAATTTATTAGCTTATGTGGATCTCAGTCAGACATACTTGGACAACATTAGAAAATAAATTCATTAAGAAGTATAGTACAGGAAAATGTAATTTAGCTGATTTTAAATTTTATTTTTATTTAATTTTATTTTAAATCCATTTTAACATTTACTTGTCCAGAATTATTTTACTTCTTCAGGAGAAAGGCATGTTTTATTCTTAACTCACATTTAACTTATACAATTTAGAATAATGAGAATCTAATTGGTTTACCATTATAAATGATCACTGTACCCCAATATGTATTCTTTGACAATCCCTTAATGGCTCAGATATTCTGCAATGTGACAGCTTGTCTTGGGGGTTGCAAAGTTTATAACAGAAAAATGATTTTCATCTATCTATCTATCTATCTATCTATCTATCTATCTATCTATCTATCTATCTATCTATCTATCTATCTATCTATCTATCTATCTATCTATCTATCTATCTATCTATCTATCTATCTGGATGTATGTGTCTCTGTATGTGTGTGTGTATGTTCCAGCATAACTCTGGAATGCCTGGAGCAATTTACACCAAACCTGGTACACTTACAGGGCCCGATTCAATTGCCGGCGAAGTTTTCAAAAACTTTGCGTCGGTAAAAATACGACGCCTTCGCCGGCAATTGAGCGATAAAAATTCGCCGATTCAATTATTTTTTTACCGCTGCGCTAAAACAGTAGCCAGCGGTAAAAAAATAACCAGAGAAAAAAAAAAATCTCTCTGTTAACGCCGCAAATCACCTCCTGCTAGCAGGAGGTGACCGGCGCTAGTGAGAGACTATTACCCAGTGCCTGAAATCACGTTGTCACGATACTTCAGGCACTGGGTAATAGCCTCAGTAGCGCTGCTAGCAGGAGGTGACCGGCGCTAGTGAGAGACTATTACCCAGTGCCTGAAATCACGTTCTCACGATACTTCAGGCACTGGGTAATAGCCTCAGTAGCGCCCGGCACTTCCTGCTAGCAGAAAGTGATTTGCAGCGTTAACAGAGAGTTTTTTTTTCCTCTAGCAGCTGCTCAGCGGTCCCTGGATGGCAGGGCATGGTGCCTAATGCC
>WWET01001136.1:425670-439149 GCA_011038615.1 Limnodynastes dumerilii | reverse complement strand
TGGAGAACCACAAGTGCCAGCATGCCCTGTCACTTGTGACAAACACAAACGCATACCCCTCCTAGCACCTTAATAAAATATAGGGCTGGCTCCAACCCTAAAAAAGATACTAAACATTTAATGCCCCCCTATAAAGAATACATTACATTAAATACCGCAGTAAACAATTAGTGGTAATTTTTTTTTTCAATATTTGCGTTATTAAATGTAACGTATTCTTTATAGGGGGCCATTAAATGTTTAGTTTTTTTAGGGTTGCGGCCGGCCCTATATTTTATTAAGTTGCTAGGAGGGGTATGCATTTGTGTATTGTTGTTACGGATGACAGGGCATGCTGGCACTTGTGGTTCTCCAAGCGCTAGCATGCCCTGCCATCCCTTGGCATGCTGAAGATTGTAGAACTACAACCATCAGCATGCCCTATACTTGCCAATTTTTTTATTTTTTTTTTACACTATGCGACGCTAGAAGCAGCTTTGTTTACTGTTGCCAAAGCAACAGTAGACTAATCTGAGCCAATCGGGAGGCAAAATGAAACCCATTACGCACGGAGTTCATCCCTGTACATCCATAAGAAGGAGCATGCCAGTAGTCCGTAAGAAGGAAGTTAAGAAAAGTGGGTGGGGAGAGACTTTTAAATAGGGCTGAATGGGCTGAGTTAGGCAACTCCGTTCTTACTTAATAAAACTCCGCACAAAGAAAAGCACAGAGCATGGGTCCAATATGACCCATTCCATTAAGTACAAAATGCTCTGCTCCTGAGCTTCCAGTAATCAGTTATCATGGTAACCACCTGAGCTGTAGAGACATTTTTTTTTTTTTCAAACATCAGTTAATTCATTAAAACCAGTAAAGTGACAGTTAGAAGCTCAGGAGTGGAGTATATTGTACCTAATGGAAGGGGTCATGTTGGAGGGTCTGCACAGAGTTAAGGTAGCCCTATGGTGGTGGAAGTCTGCAAAGATCCATAAGATAGAGGGGAGTGCCATGAGAGTACACTTGCCACTTAGGTGCATAGTTTTGCGAATCCATGTGTATTTATTTCCTTCTGTAGTGTGAATCAGGCCCTTTGTCAAAATTAAATACAGGCCCTAATCAAATACACAACGCATAGTCTTTTTACTAAACCAAAATGAACACAGAAAATTGTTGTTTTTTTCAAAGAGAATGTGTGAATAAAATATGTATTAGTGAGTGAAAAAGATATATCTCTAGACATATAACACTAGTTTCTTTCTTATTTAAGCTAATATAGGTCATTAAAAGAAAAAAGTTTTAATAGATGGACTACATTGAAATCTAGACCATGTAACTAGTACTATTACCTTAACAGTAATTAAAAGTGTCATTTTAGGAATATTTTCAGAATACATTATTCTAGCTTCATTTATTAACTTTTCATACAATAGAACAGACAGTATGACACAGACTGCTTTAATCAGGACTAAGAAACATCCTCCTAGCCCATTCAGTCTTACATTACACTTTTATTCCAAGTGATGAAAGCAAAGGTTTGATTTTTACTTAAAAAAATTATATCTTCATAACTTAATTACTTTAAACTGGAAATTGTTGAAATCAAAGCCTAAAATACATAATAGAAAAACAACTTTTGGAACACCAGAGTAATCAGCAACTGCAGATATATGTCATAGATTTTGTTTTATGGGGAAAAAGGGTTTGGGGGGGTCTGTTATTACAAATGTCTTTCAATGTTTGCAACATTATTTAACGTTATTTATAACACAGAAAATAATGCAATACTAACTTTTGAAATGACATGCCTTACTTCACATTTGTTTAAAATATAAATGATTTAATATGAAATAAAAAATAGAGTTTAGGAACTGTAAATTCTGTTATAAATGATCATACTAGGCTATATTTGTGTTCCTTTGTAACAATTTAAATGCAACTTTCAATTGGAAATGTTTTGACCATTGGTACATCAGATTGTAATAGATTGTATCTATGGCACTGATTTAGAGACTGAAAATAAGAGAGGAAAAACTTATTAGAAGTTTAAAAGTGAGGCTGATCAGTATCTGTGTGTAATAAGCAAAAGCAATGTTTTCTCCCTGCATGATTAGAATAAAATTAACTTGACTCCCCCTGAAATCAACATGGTTTTGCCCAGGTGTAACTGCAGCCTGTAGCTATTGGCAATGGGGAAATAGGTTCCTGTTCCCAATAGCAATTTTCTATTTTCAGATGGCTTCAAACAATGATACAACTACCATTAAACTGGCGACTGAAATAGGACTGGGCGGAACGGCAACTGCATCCCCATGTATTTGCCACAACTTTCCCTTAAAATGCTTTTATAAACCCTCCTTTAGACAATATAGCTCAACATATCTCATAAACCACAAAAATTATTTATTTAAATTTATGTGAACCGGTAGAGTGTATACAAATTAGACCACATGTACAGTGGTGCTAGATACAGCTTTTCATTCTAAGATGCTCATTTTGCGACATGATGAGAAATCTAGATTGCAATCCATTAGTGACTCACTAAAGCTTTATTTCTTTACCTTTTAGTGGCTGCTGGATTCCCACAGAGGTCAGACAATGGAGCTCACATTACCCATTCAATTCACAGGATGAGTCATACAATCTTTCTGTAGGACACTGAATGGGCGACATTAGCTCCATTGTCTGATCTCTGAAGGAAGCCGTTAGCTGTTAATTGGTAAGTAAACAAAGGTTAAAAGATTTCCAAAACCCTTTTCACCTTTTACCAGCAGGTGTGCCCACGATGCATGGCAGAGATTTCCCTGATTTTTGGAAAGGTTTAATTGAGCACAACTGTATCTTTCCATAAAATAACATAGTCAAAAAACATTATACATTAATTATGCACAGTTTCCTATGCCGCATATAACAAATAGAGGTAATAGGCCGCCAGCAAATTTTATCCTGGATGACAACATTTGGCCCAGCAGTCTGATCATGTGGCCCATCCCAGGACACTGCAATGTAGATCAGGTGCACCCTGCTGTCCAGTCCAGCTACACCTTATATTGATATCTATTAATACTGAGCAAAAAATTAAGTTATAATTAGCTTTTATTTTAAAGATGCCACAGTTTCCACAGTGCCAAAAACCAATGTAAATTTCCCATACCACACTCTATACCAACTAGTAACTATATATTATATATCCACATGCAAATAAGAACTCAATGTTTTCTGAGCCATGACCAATTATCTGCCGTTACTGGATAATAAATTCAACAACATGTTGTTCTATGATTTTTTAATTTCAAAGCTGAAACTTAAAATTATTCTTTTTAAAGTCACGTTGTTTTCTGCTTATAAACCCTAAAATATTTAGTTTGAAAATGGAATTCCATCCCTGCGTTGTGAAAGATCTAATTTTACACTGGTGAAAAACAATTCCCAAAGAAGAACACAGTTGCTTTAAAACTGGCTTACACCAGACCCATCCAAGAGATGTTCAAGATGAAGTGTTGTAGATTCCTACATAGGAAACAGATATAAAATCCATGTGCACGGATGTCACAGCGGCTGACGTTGGTTGCAAACAAGAAATATCAGCTAATCATGTCAAGAGCTCTGCATATGATTTACTGTAGAGACCTACATAGGGGAATTGTGGCCTACAGTCCTTCTTTCTTCTCCTGGTATGCCTCCAGTCATTCTTGCTCCCCTGGTATGCCTCCAGTCCATCTTTCTCCTCTTGTATGCCTCCAGTCCATCTTTCTCCTCTTGTATGCTTCCAGTCTGTTTTTCTCTCCTTGTATGTCATTATAAGCGATGGCATTTCTCTCCACACATCATGCATGCAGTTCTATCTGATTTTTGCTAGGTTAATTTAGGCACAAAATAGAAGCACCTGTTACAGTAATTTTGTACCCTAGGACATATGTTCATTTATATAAGAGCAGCAGGCTGATATATAACTTGCAGGTGGTGCAAGTACTGACAACCAACAGGTGATAAACGGAACTCATCACTGTATGACCGTGAGCAAAGTATTATCCACAACTGATGATGCTGCAACAGATGTGTCTTTGCTGCTAGTAGCACTAGACATGGTAAACATATCAGCCAACTAAATAAACATACAGTTGCTCAATACAAGTATTACTATTATTTCATATTTATGTTGCTCTTACTTATTCTTTTTTTAAGAATACTGATGCTGGTATGAAATATAATTTAAGTCAATCATAGGATGAATTCCTGCTCAGATTTGATCCTTAGCTATGTTAGACTCTCTGTCACATAATGTTTATCTTAAATATTTTTAAAGAAATAAGCAAATTACAGGATTCTTGTGAGCCTGGAGTCTTTGAATCCCATTAATGTAGAACAGATGACATTGCACGTGCAAAACAAAATACTTTAGAAAAACTCTTAGTATTATACTAATATTAAAGGTAAAGGCCGTCTAGCTCTACTTTAAGGAAGGCAGCCAAATAACTATACAAAATGGGGGAAGAAAATGGTAGTGAAATTATACCATTCTTCATATCACTTTATACTTCTCTATCTTCTTATTACAGTTTACCCTTACTTCATATGGGTGTCTCTTCAGGTATTGGGAAACTACAGATCTCTGCATGATTTAAATGCATACGCATAGCTGATACCTGACAAAGCATGCTGGGAATTTAACAGGTTTACCAAGCCTAATTAATGTACAGGATGCAATATGGAGGGAGATATGAAAGCCAAAGCTATCAACAAGACTACACGCACACACATATCCTCACTCATTTTAAGATATATCCCAGCTCATTCTATCAGATTTTCACAGGACATAAAGCTCTTCTAAATGCTCTGATTCCCGGTTACAGGACAGGGCTGCACCCTCTCTGAAATAACCTTCCTCGTCCATTAGACTATTCTTTACTCTATAAACTTTCAAGCCCTCCTTAAAACTCACCTTTTCAGACAAACTTACCAAATTCCTCAACCTACTTTTCAACATTTGTCTACCCTCTTTACAACTACTTTTCTACCTGGTTTTCCTTTCTGTTACAGGATTAAAAGAGTATTGGTCAGCACTAGGAATCAATCAAAAATTAAACACAAAACTTATCCAAGAAATGTTTTATTAAATCCAACAATTACACAATAAAATACATTGATTCTTAATAACTGCGCCCTCATGCTTACATTTAAATGCCTCCTCCCACCCACTTTCATGTAAATTTTCACGCCATTTTTCAACCCCGCCCATTCGTACGTATTTCACTAAGTGCGATTCACAAGTCCGTCCGTTGGGCACTTACTTGCGTATAATCAACATAACTTACGAAAATAAAGTTACTACGCATGCGCAGTTAAAACGTACCTAAAAATAAGCACAGAACTCCACGTGAAAACGGATCTGTGAATACGGTCCCAGATATGTAGATACTTGCATGGCTATAGATCAAGGTAAAAATCACTGATAATACAGAGGTGTTGCACCTAAGTGGAATTCTTTTGAGAAGAACAAGGGATCCGGTATATTAAACAGTGGATGTCTTTAATTTTGATTTTAATATGGACAGATGTAAACGAAGATCATGAATAGCTGTTAGGAAACAATTGAATGTTCCTATAATGTTCCTATGCCGTGAATTAGTGCTCCCACACTGTGGCTAATAGCCAACAAATGTCCTCCTTTTAGTATGAACAGTATCTTTCTCCGTTATAATATCAAACTGAAGTATAGCAAAAGCATATTAACGTTCATAAATTGTACAAACTTTGGACCACAGGATTCACAGGTAAGAATGAGTTAGTTGCGGCCATAACCCAACTCACTCTTCCTGCCCCTCAACCCGCCCCTATTTTTAGTAACTTCATGACACTCAAGAGTTCCATAGGGCTTTCTTAAGTAACCGCGCGTAGGAAAATACGCACAGAGAAAGTCTCGCCCCACCCTCCCCGGTTAATCTAAATCCCTCCCTCCTCCCACTTCTAACTAAAACTTCATTGAGGCAGCATAACCACGCCTCCTTCTGCCTAAACTACAATAAATGGTACGTAGATTGCGTAAATAAGCTACTACGCATGCATAGTAGCTCATTTCTCCATTTTACACACTTAAGAAGCACAAACTTCTTAAGTGTGAATTCGGCCCATTGTTCGTAGTAAGGCACTTGATTAATACCAATAGAAGTGAACCTCCACAACTTGCCAGTTCAAAAGATATCAAATTTAAGACTTAATAGTAGGCAATAGCAGCAAATCCATAAAAAATATTAAATGAAAATGGACAGCCAGATATTATTTACCAGTTCTATTAAGTTCTATTAATAGAACTATTTCTTTTGAACTGGCAAGTTGTGGAGGATGTGGACGTTCTTTTCTATTGGTATTAATAAAGTGCCTTACTACGGATTATGTTTGTACAATTTAGGTTGTGGCGATCCAGGGCACAGAGTCTAACTAGCAGCCTGGTCTTTACTAAAGCACCTGATGGTGAGGATAGGCTGGGCTGCTGACACTTAGCAGGTCACGGCCCCTGGACACCACTTCTGTCTATTCCAAAAACACCACCACCCAGGAGTAGAAGGGTGAGAACTTGGAAGCCTGAGAATACGCGGAACATAAGGAGACTCACAGAGGAAGATGGAAAGGTGACATTGAGATAATGGAAAAAAACAGAAGGATGAAATGATGAAATAAAACAAAGGAATACAAGGGCTCTCACTCACAAAAGCAGCAAACAAGCTCACTTGAGACACAAAGGGGTTAATGGGCAAAATACCAGAGGCAAGGTGGGACAGAGACTGGAGGAGAGCACAAGAAGGCCAAGTACAGAGAAACACTGGAACTTGAAGGAGAACTAGGACGCACAGAATCGCAAAATATAATAAATTCACAGAGACAGGGCAGCAGGGAAGCACAGGAGATCTAATGCTTTAACCAGCAGTGAATGCCACTGCCAGGACTATAAAGGGGATACTGGCCAGTGATTGGCCGGCAGATCCCCATCTATAGCTCTGATTGGCTGGGTGACCTGTCCGTAGTCATAGCAGCCAGAAGGCCATAAAAGGAGAGGGAGGAAGTGCTTGCCCACTATAGCAGCAGCTGCTGGAAACAGACATGTGCAGGCCATGCATGGTGCAATGGCCTGCAGGGATTGAATGTTACAGAGGCACTTGGACAGGACAGCGGGGACCAGTTGCAGGAGGTAAAAAGTTACAAGTCGCCATGATTAGCGTGGTGGCATGTAACATGTGGGAGATAGAGGGTTAAGGTTAGGGTTAGGCTGTGAAGGATAGAGGGTTATGGTTAGGGTTGTAGTCAGATTCCGAAAGATGGAGGTTAGAGTAAGGTTTTGGAAGATGGAGCAGTAGGATTAGGGTAATAGAAGGGGAGGGTTAGGGTAAGTATTAGTAAAAGGCTTGGGAATAGGGAAAAATCTTCCCTTTCGCAGATGCAGGATTTATGTATTGATGCATCGCTGAATCTATTTATTCTAAATTTACAGAATTCGAAATCTGATTGCATTCATTAATCACCTTTTGGAAACCGATGCGTCTAAAATAGACACCTCGAACCAGTAAATCACACCCGTTTAAAAATAATAATAAGAAGAATGTTTTACCTAGAGCGCAAGTTATATCTGGTATTATATATTATTATACCCAGAATTCACTGGTTTCCAACACAATCTGATCAGTAAAAGTGATGCCGTCTGTTCTTAATCAGTGTCTGAAATGCATTGTGTAAACTCAGTGATAGATGATAAAAAAAACACCATCTTACATGTCATGTTTATTAGGAAGTAATCCCGGAGAATTCACTGTGATGTATCTATAGCATTCCATCGCTGCTTCACAAGATTTCTTTTCAGGTTAGGAAAATATTAACATCTGGCAGTTAAGAATGCTACATAATCATTCATCAAAATTCAATCAACTTCAATAATGCCATTCTGCACTAGATTTACTTTCCATATATCTAGTTTACTTTATTTCAATGTTTGTTTTCTCAGGTGTTTTAGTTTAACTCAGGTACTAACGCAATACTGTTCGCTTCACATTCTCTTTTGTGCATTCACAAGGAAAATATTACATTTAAAACTAAAACAATGATTATCTCTCATTCTTTAAGAGCTCATGGGGTCGATAGAGAGTTTGGGCCGGAACCTAAGTTTCGATTTCTAATGTGATCGGATCCCAGAGCGATGTTTGCGAATGGAATGTAATCGCTAGTTCGCTATAAGTGCATTTAATCATTTACTGCTGAAGCCTCCCCTCACACTAACAGACTTCTGATAGAAAGGCGTAAGTTTTACAACTCATAACATGACGACAATTAGGAAGCCTGGATCAGTACACAGCGTGGGGCTGATCCAAAGCCACGCTCATATCTATTTTTAAGTGTAAGCGCAGTGTTTGTTAACGTGTGCGCAAAATGGTCGTTAATGCAACTGTGAGCGCAGTGGCCGCCAAGTTTCTCTGCCCTTCCTCCTAAAATCCTGCACCAGACAGAGAGGTAATTTAGTGAATTATAGCTCCTATTTACTGTGCAACACAGCTCTACAATCATTAAACTGTCTAATTAAAGACTAAAGACCGGATCCAAGTCATGTTAAGTCATCGCAAGAGAGAGGAGTAGCAGGGGAGTTCACTCCCCTCTTCCGTGCGGACTGACAGACCTCTGTAAACGCACCTCCTGACACAACGTCTGAATCTAGTCTTAAAACAAGTTTTACACACCCTGCATACACTACACTATACTGACTGTTTTTATAGACTAAATAGGAGCTTACTGGTGCACATTTTGGTCAGACATTTTTTTTTATTTAGATTATTGTTTTTAAGGGTTTAATTTTGCCTAAAAAACTATTGCTTTGAAATGTTTTATTTTGTATTCTAATTAAACACTTAGGACCTGATTCACACTTAAGAATCTTCTTAAAATAAGAACTTAAAGTCACTCTTGAGCTAAACCATGTTGATTGCAGGGGAGTCATATTTCATCTGTTGCAAACCGTGCTAGTGTTGAGAGGTGATATTTCCTATCCCAAGTCTAAATAACAGTGTGATAGTAAAGCTGGTCAGTATCTGTTTTCAGTAAGCAATTCAAAGATGTATTCCTGCATGCAAAGAAAACAATTAACTTGACTCCCCCCGAAAACAACATGGTTTTGTCCAGGAGTAACTTTAAGTTCTTATTTTAAGAAGATTCTTAAGTGTGAATCAGGTCCTTAGGACCTAATTCACACTTAAAAAGCCAAAGCTTCTTTAGTGCAGGGAAATAAGAAATGTGCTACTACGTATGTTTAGTAGCTCAGTTACGCAATCTACGTACCATTTAGGTGCGTAGATTGAGCACGTGCAGTCTTTTAGGAAGAGGAAAGAGGTGTGCCACAGCAGCCTCTGGGCTGATTTAAGTAGAGTGGGAGGGGGGAGGTATGGTAAGAAGCTGGTGAGGGCGGAGAACAAGAACTTAGGGAAGCCCTGGGGCAGTCTAGGATCTTAAAAAAAGGTTGCAAGAAGGAAGTTTTAAGATAGGTGCGGATGCATGCTGCCCCTACCCCTTACGAGTACCATAGGCTACATAACTAACTGTGTGTATTTTCTCTCTGATTTACACCTCAGTAGCTGCTGCTTCTTAGGTGTAAATCAGGCCCTTAGATTTTGGCAATGTAAAAATATGAAAAGCATGATAATTGCTGCATTACACCTCTCCGCCTATTGTTTAATCTGTAATACAGAGTTGTGTTAGAAAACTCATCTCAACTCTATATCAGCCCTAAGGTAAGACAAAAGCAATCAAGAGCCAAACATATCCCTGTCTGAGATAAGAACTCCAATCTGTCTCCAGGCAGGTCCTGGAACACTGCTAGATGAAACCCAGCACAGAACATGCTGTACATCCACGGAACTATCTCTGCTTTGCCAGTAATAGATTTCCCTGACACATTGTATACAGACAAGCTAAAGATATTAAACATCTATTTATTTACATTTTACCAACATTTATTTTTCCAACTGAAAAGCAGACCTCCATGGTAACAATACTGCACAGCAACCAGAGGAATAGTCTTTACTTTATATTGTAATCTCAGTTACTAAGTCGATAAGTTAGAGTCTTCGATTGATCACATACTGTAGAACTAATTATATTGACAAATACAAAATACATTTGCATCAGCAAAATATTGAGGAGAGAAGAACTGTTTATCTTTGCCGGTAATGATCACCATTGTTTGATAAATAATGACATTGTAAAATAGGACAATAGCTACAGCGGCTGGAAATTATTATAGATATGGCGGAGCAATACATTTGTATCTATAGAGCAAGTATGTGACATATCAAAGGACAATGGAATTCCAAGGATAAAGCAATTGTCAGGTTATTCCAATGTTATTTAATCAGGGAGAGAGGAACTGAGCACCCAATGTTTCAGGACCGCATTCCAGTGGCGCACCCAGGGGGGGGGGGTTCTGGCTGCCCAGAAACCCCCCCAGATTGAAAAAACACCCCCCCCCCCCCAGATTGAAAAATGAAAAAAATATATTGAAAATGAGCAAAAAATAATTGTGAAAATTCAAAAAGGGGCATGACTTCACGGGTGCCACAAAAGGGGCATGGCTTTAGCGGCAATGTGATCTGGACTGACATGGAGGAAAATATATATTATAACGTCCTGCTTTCACAGAGAACCTTACTGGATGTCTTACATATCCTGGTAGTCAGATAGTACGACCGTATTATCAGTATTGTCATTTTACATATGTTTTATATTTTAGCAGTGCATCATATTAAGTAGCTCTTCACAATTTTACACGCATCAACCTCTGCTGCATTACAGTCTAATCCACACACGGCCATAATAGATAGAGCCTAATATACGCAATCTACATAACAAAACGATACGTGGATTACGTACAATAGTTGCTACGCATGTGTAGTAGCTACCTATCGACAAATTACGGCCGTGTGTGGAAGACGGATGTTGTTGAGGATCCGGCACAAAGTGAGTATCAGTGGGCTACCCTTTCTCTCCAGGGCCTTGAATCTCCCGCTGTCTCGTTGCATGCAGCGTTATGATAGGTGGGGCCTGATGAATCTACAAGCTTTGACAAGTGGAGGCAGGGATTAAGGATGCAATTTGGTAAAGTGGTGGGGGCAGGGATATAGATTAGGCTGGGAGGGAAGGCTGGGGATTGTCCGTGTGTATTTCCCTCCTTAACAGGCACTCATAAATGTCATTAGGCACCTAAAAATGGGGGCGGGGGAGGGGACCGAAGAAGTAGGTGTGTATCCGCACCTACGGACCACACACTTAAGTGTGAATCTGGTCCTCTATCTTTAAGAAATGGACAGGGAAGTGACAAATCCTGGTTTGGTAGGGACTCATGATGCTGAAATGGTTAGTTGGACAAATAAAGAATAGTATAAGATTGGGAAACAGGGGAAAGGGAAAGAAATAATCGGGCTTTATCGCATGAATGCAAATCCTTTTTTATTTACAATGCTGTAACCATGGCGACGATAGCAATAACACTCCTGATCGCAGTATTTACTAAGTGTCAGTGGGGATTTTAACAATCCACGCTGACACATTAAATTATGGTGGTAATAGGGTAAGTATTCCAGCGGTCTCCCCATAGATCCCCCTTTTCCTCCCCCTAATAGCTGTTAATAGGGGGAGGGTACACATCGGGAGACCGTTAAGTAAAATATATTAAACACTAAGTAAAAAAATAAAATAAAAATAAAATATATTAACCATTTTTTAATACATTTTACATAAATATATTTATTTTTTTTAAAAACACACAAAATAAACAAAGAGTTTTTTTATACTTACCTGACCGGGCGTCGCGTCTGGCTCTAATCCTGGCGCATGAGCAGTGATTTTACCTTTCGGGACTTGAACTTTTACAAGTCTCAAAAGGCATCTACTGCGCATGCGCTGGGACTTAGTTTCCAAGCGTAGGTGAACGATGTCAGTGAAAGGCTGACTGACCATCGTGGGACTTCGCCGGATGGGTAAGTATTTGTTGATACTTACCGCGGTCCTGCCAGGCTTTCTGCGAGGCGCAGCAATCCTGGCTGTTATCATTAGCGCTCAATGTGCTAATGATAGTAAATGGAGCCCAAAGACTGCTCCTCTAGGGGGAGAGATGCACTGGAAGATATAATATAGAAATATTAGGATCAATCCATAAAATTAAATCCAGGGTTATATAATATATGGACATTGAACAGGCAGATGAAGGATAAAGGGACATGCTCTAAAGAGACTATAGGAAGAAAATAAAGCTACAATAACATTTCACTTTTAATAGAAATTTTAAATGAAAATGGAGCAGTCTCTGTGTCACCTTTCTCTCTTCCTTCCAATCATCACAAATAGAGAATATCTGACACAGGTCATTTGTGTTAACCCTTTCATGTCGGTTTTGCACCATTTTTTCTTTAAAACGAAATGGAATTCAAAACATTTAGTAGAGAAAAGGAGTCATTAGGATTTAACGGATACAGCAGAGTTACATGGACAGAACGTTACTAAGCACTTTATTTAATCATGAATGTCAGACAGGGACTGATGTGAATGACAAATATTCTCTGCACAGCGCTGCAGACATTTGTAGCACGATATAAAAAGGTTATAACATAAATTATAAATCCGGATTCTAAATTACGCCAAAGATTCAGATTCTAAATTATGCCAAAGGGGGGCGCTTTATAATCGCTAGTATCAGAAAACGCCCCCTCCTGGTACTGTGGCGCATGTGCATCCAGAGGATCCAGAAATTTCCTGGTAGGTAAATATGCTGGCGGGGCGGGGTGGGACAGAGCTGGAAGCTTCAGCTATTCCGCACAGTGAGAATGAGGGGAGGGGGAGGGGCAGGGAGGTAAAGAGTACAGTAGGGGCTGCCTTCAGCCTTTATGTGCAATCCCCATTTCCACACCACCCTCATTTAAAATGGAGACGGTGCAAAATTGTTAAGATCTGGCTAGTGTAACTTGAGTACAAGCGAGAGGAATGGCCTCCTCTTCCTCGTGCGGTACTAAGGATGCCACGGGGGTCCGGCAGCAGCAGCGGGGGTCCAGCAGTGCCTGTGGAGGTCTGGATCTGGTCACATTTTGTAGAGTTGCCTAATTTTCCTTTAACATACAAACTAAGGGCCTCATTCATTAAACGCGATTTGGCCTAAATCGCGTCAAATCGCGTGATTTGAGCTTAAAAAATCTCCTATTCGTATTCATTAAGCTCAAAATGGCGTGATTTGTGTAAAAAAAAAAACACCATGGCAAATATCGCTGGACAGAAATCGTCCAGATGTTTGCCATGTAAAAGATAGAAAAAAAAAATACCCCTATTCACTAAAGGCTTAGCCAAAGCTGACCCTTGTAGTTCTATCAGCACAACATGGTAAGACTTCTAACCATGCTGCGCTGCGTGTAGTGTGGTTAAAAAAAACAAAACACTAAGCACAAAACATACATTAACCCCTTACATCATTTAATAAAGTATGCA
>WWET01001136.1:393825-411432 GCA_011038615.1 Limnodynastes dumerilii | reverse complement strand
TGTAAAAATCATTACATTGTTAGTTGAATTATGTAATATAGCGAAATGTTTCACAATGTAATATTTATAAATATTTCGTACATAATGCAGTTTTGTCAACAATAAAAAAATATTTTTTTCATGCTAATTTCATTCTCACTACAGGTTGTTTATTTGTTCGTATTTTTCCAAATAAAATACTTTTTTATTGTAATGGTAATCTTATTATATTATGTTCAATCTGGAATGAAGAATTATGAACATGTGAAAAATTGTGACCAGTTACAGACATTATAAAATCTACTCTATATTAATATAATCATAAACTCTTGTTTTGCAACACTTGTGTAGTCGTTTAATTAAACAAATCACTGTTTATATCGTGAGGCTACATTTTTATTTATTCTGTTGATTATCAAATCTGAATAATAGAATGCATTTTGTTAAAATATATATGTATGCCTCATGTATGCATTCATGGAGTTTTACTTTATAATCACCTGTAGAGGTATATTTTAAAACATCTATGTATAGTTTACACTTTTAAACAAACTTACTACAATCTTATCCAGATTTTATTTATTGTGATAGTTGTGTGTATAACTATGTTGTCTATAGTGTATTTGCAAAATATATACTATGTAACTATTAGCCAATTACACATAACCATTTTGTTTGATATATATTTTTTATCTACTAAACATGAACATAAATGAGTTTTTGCTTATGTGTAATGGATGTGAAAATTTCATGTTGAAATGCTCAAAATGGTGTAAGTTAATGAAAAGTTTATAAGGATTTACAATAAACTTAATCCTTTAAACATCTACATTCATGTATATTTAATACATGCTTGCTATATGATGTGTATGATAGGATGTTATTTCTATTGGAAATCATGTAAGATTACCATTGATGTTCATATTCAAACACTGTCCAAAAAATAGCATTTTAAGAGATTTAGCATTCTACAACATATTTAAGTGTATCTATCCTAAAACATTTTAGAATAGCTTCATATTAATGTTGCAAAAGTGTAACATCATTATATGAGTTAAATGTTATCACACTATAACTGCATAAATTAGCTACATGTTAATCACATCGGTGTATTTATAATTTATGAATGAGCAAATTATTATGTTTTACATATATTATACTTATTACCATTCTCTTTTACATATTTTATTAATGTGGTATTCACAATAATTAATGCAGTTGCCATGAATGTAAAGTAGTCCTTATACTTGTTCAAGTGACATTTGTTTAAAATGTATAACACGCCTGCACATATATATATTACATATATTATTACATTTCTGTAATTTTTTACAAGTCACCTGCACTTTATTTAGAGATGAGATGTTACAAACATACTAACATAATACTCAACGGTAGACATTCTGACCTGTCAATATTTTGACTGTCAACATTTCATACCAGACCCAAGAGAAAGCTACAAGCATGCATAAAAATAATGCACAAAATGCGCCAAAAAACAACATATATTATTACATTTCTGTAATTTTTTACAAGTCACCTGCACTTTACATTGTTTAGAGATGTTACAAACATACTAACATAATACTCAACGGTAGACATTCTGACCTGTCAATATTTTGACTGTCAACATTTCATACCAGACCCAAGAGAAAGCTACAAGCATGCATAAAAATAATGCACAAAATGCAAAATGCCAAAAAACGGTGTGAACACGGCCCAATATCTCAACCATTATGTCTGAATTGTTTATCCATAATCAGGATTTCCAATATTAAATCTCTGCCGAATCCAGGCTTCCGTGCAGACGAGGGGAGGACAAACCCCTCATTCACAAGGAATTCTGATAAAAGACACTTACCTTAATATGCACTATTCTTACATAAAATGGGGACGTGGAAGTTTGGTTAGTATGGTGGGCGCTTAGCATGCCCTCACTGTACTATTTCTATACTTCCCCCTTCCACGTAGCGGAATCACTTTCCACTACTTGCCCCGCCTTGTCCTTTTGTTGGAAATGCTCCCAGGTCAGAACTTGGAATCCAGAATCCAAATATGTGCAAAAAATTGGGCATTTTCCAATCCTAACAATTGATCTGGTCCCATATCCTGGAGGAGAAGAGTGATAAAGTTATCTTTTGTTTGAACGTTGACATGGCCTGTTACCAACTTAGTTACTCATAAACCTTTCCATCCACTCAATGCTACAGTGTTGTATATCTAAAGCTGAGGTGGTATGTGAGTGGTGTGTTATGTTGTATCCTGAAACCCCAAGTAAGTTGCTGCACAATACCACGGAGATACACATAGAAGGTTAGAATGAGTTCTGTCTAACTTTAAGGTGCACAGCATAAACAGATAGAATGTGGTATAGTATCACAATTGTTGATACATACATCACACCTTGTTTAACAGTTAATGAGTTTAAACATTACTTAAAAAAATATAACACTTTTCAAATAGAAGAATTTTTTTTTATTTTTTTTATGATAAATAGCAGTTTTGCACATTTGGTTAATACGAGCATCAAAAGAATGAGTGGATTATAAGAATTAAACACATTACACTTAGGGATTACATAGATGATCAAATCATTCTAATTAAATTCTCCAAATAATCCTCTCTAATCATCCCATGTGAGCAAAAATACAGTTCTGTAGTGTCACTAGTCATTTCATAGCATGTTGTCGAGTGGTCACTGCTGAATCAGTAAATCTCGTGATGAGACCTGGGGCAGTGTCTACGTCCATGTTTATCTGAGCTTGTTCTCGTGGCTGGGTAATACCTGCTAAATGGAAAATATGTTTTTTAGATTCTTACTTATAATGATCACAGAGATCTGGGGTGTACCGGATGGCCAGGAAAAAGTTGAATAGTAGAAATGTGACAGGTACCATCAAGTGGATTACACAGGAATCAGTTTGTTCCAAGTTGTAACAGCTGACTTCATAATTAAAGGTAGACATGTTATTCCTACATAAAAATACTAAGGATTTTGGAAAACAACAGCATGCCAAAATGAGCACATTCGGATTTGTTTTTATTTTCTATATAAGACGATGTCAGCTGCCTTTTTGGTGCTGTTTATCATTTATATATATATATATATATAAGTGTATTATCTACTCTGAAGAGCACCTGGAGCAGCTATTTGTTTCGATGGAGTGACGGTACTTCTTGAACTATATATATATATATACGCTCAACGCTACATCGTAGGAGTGGATCAGGCCCTTTGTGCCAGGGCAATCTAGTATAAAAATAGGTTCATTTTACTGTGAGTTATGTTTTCAATGTTTTTATTACATTATTTCACAATTTTCACACAGTCAGTTGTGCAAACATATAGCAATCATGTGACCTTTATTTACAAGTTTAAGTCTCAAATTTACATGTTTTTTTTTTTTTTTTCTTCCCAAAATCTGAATCTTGTCCAGGCAAATGTCTCGCAGACAGCAACCTGTGGAGTCTGAATCCAGCGGCAGTGACACAGTGCCTGCCCCAGCACCCAAGAAGACCAAGACTGGGAGGAATGTGAGGTTCTCCTTTGAGGAGAACTGAGCCTTGGTGGATGGCATTATGGATGTCTATTCTGAGGTCCTTGGGGAGGAATGCGCCACTACCTCCTAAGCCAGGAAGACACAATTGTGGCGCAGCATTGTGTCTGGAGTGAACGCTGTCAGCCTGCACCAGTGCACCGAACAAACATGCCACAAGCGATTCTCTGGCAATAAGCGAAAGCTTCGTGACAAAATCATTGCGGAGAGAGAATCAGCCAGAAGGACTGGAGGGGGCCCTGCCAAACAATTTAAATATTCCTCTTATGAGGAGCGCATGAGGCCCATTTTCTCAGAGGAGGCCCTTGAGGGAGTGAATGTGCTTGACACGAACGCTCCAACACTGGAAGGTATTTACATACTTTTTTATCAACAAGTCTAGTAATTCTTTGGGGTGTTCTACTTTATCCATGTAGTACGTGAAAGCACAAGGCCAGCAACACCCGAGATGGCAACGACTCCACCTTTCGGCGTCTTTTCTTCTGATGAGGATGCACCTGGTAAGTGAAGATTCTTTATTTTGTTCTTGTTTCTTAATCTAGGTATTTTGTATGCTTTCATCCCTGTGGTGTTATTAATGTAAAATAAAAATAAAAAATCAATTGTAAGTTTAGGTAAGCAAACATTAGCATATTTGTGGTGGTCTAATAAATGCTTGGTCACATTAGTTATAACAATAATGGTGAAAAAGTAAAAATAAAAAATAAAGCCTGTTTTGAAATCATAATGCTGCATTCCTAATAGCTTACTGGTTTATAGCCTATATAGATGTTCAAACTGTATTGATCAAGAATCTTCAATGTTTGCTCACTAATGGATCTATTTTAATCTTTACCAAACTATGTCCTATCATGACTTTCATGTTCTTTTGTAGGTCCGTCACAACCACACCGCCCAGCTACACGGTAGAGTGTAGAACCACCTCATGTTGAAGAGAATATACATTTTGTTACTCTGCACATGGAGGAAATCCCACCACAACAACAGGAAACAGCAGCCCAGCCACCACCAGCAGTCCAAGAAGCAGCATCACCACTCTCTGCACACACCAGGCTTCGGACCATTTATGGCTGCATCGAATGGCTGGAAAGACACCAGATGGAAGTCGCAGATTGCAACAGGAACAACATGCAACGAGACATTAATCAACTTAGATGGCAAACAATGGTCAGCAGCCTAGGCCTTAACCGCATATCATCTGCATTAGAGAACCTAAATGTGAACATCACACAAAATACTGCTGCTCTAGATGCATTCAACAACATGCGCAGAGAACTTAATAATGAGCTGATTCACATTTCGGCACAGTTAACCTCAACAATAGCACTCCAACACCAACCTGCAACATCATCATCAGGTGACCCAAGTCACAATACGACACCTGGAAGTTCAGCCCAACATACACCACCAAGGCGTGGAGCACACACAAGGGGGGGAAGAAGCCATGACACCACGCCAACACGCCAATCCCAGCATAGGGGAAAATAGTATGTATTTTATGTTTGGGAAGAAAGGGGAGACCAAAAAAAATAAAAAACATTTTATTGTAAAATGTTGCAATAAAATGCAGTTATTCAGTCACAACATGTCTTTGGTAATAATAATAAAAAAATAATTTTTGCCAAAATTTGCTCTTTTTTTTCATTTCAAGCCAAAATAGAAACCATAAGCTATGTTTGTGTGCAATGATTTGAACACTTAATCACTATTTCAGACAATGAACACTTGAAGAGTCTGCATCAATTAGTTCTCAACCCAATAAAAAATAATAAAATCAAATTAAGGCACATACTAAAACATTGCTCATAAAGGACCTGATTGTGACCTGAAATCACAAATGTGAATCTACATTTAAGGGAGCCCTATGGCACTCGTAAGTCACATAAGAACCTGAAAACCGGGGGCGTTCCGAGGGAGTTGCCTTGCTATTAGGTGCGTATATTTAGGAACCTGTCGCATTCTTAAGTGTGAATTAGGTCCTAAGTAAGTAAGTAAATAAGTAAGTAGCAAGTAAGTAAGTATGGGCCTGATCCAGAGCTACGATACAACATCTGCCCGACGCATGTGTAGTTTCGGCTTTTCAGCCGATCTTACGCTTACGCACGCCGTAGTTGCTACGGCGGGCGTAGCCCCTGTTTAAGTAAGTAAGTAAATAAATAAGGGCCTGATCCAGACCTACGCGGATGCGCTGTGCTGGTAAAGCTTAGTAAAGCACAGCGTATTGGCGTGCACTCCCCCAACACTCCCCCTGTGCGAGCGCATTTTCCCTTGATTACACCGGCCGAAGGCTACCCTAGCTTCAGCCAGCCTAAGCGAGGGAAAATACGCTCGCACAGGAGCGTATAACCGAAACCCCTCCCTCATTAAACTACCTACCCCCACCCACCTACACTAACATGTGCGTAGTAACAGCGAGGGACGCCCCCTCAGCTGTTACTACGATGATACTATGGACACCCGATCTACGATTTCCGTAGTAATGCTGACCAATGCTGACCAACATCTGCCCAGTGCATGTGCAGATCGGCTTTTCAGCCGATCTGACGCTTACGCCCGGCTGTAATGTGTAGGTCTGGATCAGGTCCAAGTAAGTAAGTAAGTAAGTAAATAAGTAAGTAAATAGTAAGTAAATAAGTATGTAAATAAGTAAATAACTATGTAGTAAGTAAGTAAGTAGTAAGTAAGTAAATAAGTAAGTAGTAAGTAAGTATATAGGGCCTGATCCAGACCTACGCCGATGCGCTGTGCTTACCCGACACTCCCCCTGTGCAGGCGTATTTCCCATTGCTTACGCCGGCTGAAGGCTACCCTAACTTCAGCTGGCATAAGCAATAGGTAATACGCTTGCACACGAGCGTATTACCACTAAGCCCTCCCTCATTATAATCCCTCCCCCCGCCCACCTTCACTAACCTTAACGTAGGTACACTAGGGGGATACCCCCTCCAGCAAGCAGTAGTAAGTAAGCAAGAAGTAAGTAAGCAAGTAGTAGTAACAAGTAGTAAGTAAGCAAGTAGTAGTGAGTAAGTAGGCAAGTAGTAGTAAGTAAGCAAGTAGTAAGTAAGCAAGTAGTAGTAAGTAAGCAAGTAGTAAGTAAGCAAGTAGTAGTAAGTCAGTAGTAAGTAAGCAAGTAGTAGTAAGTAAGCAAGTAGTAGTAAGTCAGTAGTAAGTAAGCAAGTAGTAGTAGTAAGTAAGCAAGTAGTAATTAAGCAAGTAGTAGTAAGTAAGTAGGCAAGTAGTAGTAAGTAAGCAAGTAGTAGTAAGTAAGCAAGTAGTAAGTAAGCAAGTAGTAGTAAGTAAGCAAGTAAGTAGTAGTAAGTAAGCAAGTAGTAAGTAAGCAAGTAGTAGTGAGTAAGTAGGCAAGTAGTAGTAAGTAAGCAAGTAGTAAGTAAGCAAGTAGTAGTGAGTAAGTAGGCAAGTAGTAGTAAGTAAGCAAGTAGTAAGTAAGCAAGTAGTAGTGAGTAAGTAGGCAAGTAGTAGTAAGTAAGCAAGTAGTAAGTAAGCAAGTAGTAGTGAGTAAGTAGGCAAGTAGTAGTAAGTAAGCAAGTAGTAAGTAAGCAAGTAGTAGTGAGTAAGTAGGCAAGTAGTAGTAAGTAAGCAAGTAGTAAGTAAGCAAGTAGTAGTGAGTAAGTAGGCAAGTAGTAGTAAGTAAGCAAGTAGTAAGTAAGCAAGTAGTAGTGAGTAAGTAGGCAAGTAGTAGTAAGTAAGCAAGTAGTAAGTAAGCAAGTAGTAGTGAGTAAGTAGGCAAGTAGTAGTAAGTAAGCAAGTAGTAAGTAAGCAAGTAGTAGTGAGTAAGTAGGCAAGTAGTAGTAAGTAAGCAAGTAGTAAGTAAGCAAGTAGTAGTGAGTAAGTAGGCAAGTAGTAGTAAGTAAGCAACGACGGCGGCCGTAGCTCTGGATCAGGCCCATTGTTACTGCCAGAGCTCTTATAGACCAACATAGACAGAGAGTGCTTAAAATCCCTGAGATAATGGAAAAATACGAATTATCGACTGCTCACACCTTTTTTGTATACCAAGCAAAACACAATGTTAAAAAATTGGTGGAAGAATTCTCGCCACAAGATTGGTTTAACCCTCTAGATCAAGAGCTTATAAAACCTCTGGTGGGGAGGAAGGCCATCTCTTTACATTATAACCTTCTCCGCATGCCTATGGACCATACTAAGCTAGTGAGAGGTTTGTCAGCTTGGAAAAATGTCTTCCTAGAGTTGGAGCTATGTGATATACTTAAGGCTTTGGAATATTCTCGGTCTACACTCTCTGCCAGTACATTCAGAGAAATGTTGCTTCATCTATTTCACAGGGGATATCTGTCTCCAAAGCTGTAGATGCTACTTTATTTCACTGGTTATGAAGTTGCCCACAAATTAAAACGTTTTGGAGACATGTCCAATTGTACACCTCTACGCGCCTCTTTCCCCTGAATGGGCAGTATTGGGTATCCTAGACCCCTCTTTGCGTTTTACTAAGAATGGTAGAAGGCTCCTCTTAATAGTCTCAGCAGAGGCAAAAAAATGCATTCTGCAGAATTGGATCCAGACTTCCGCTCCCACGATTACCATGTTTAGAGAAAAAATGTTCTCAGTGTTTCGTATGGACTGATTGGAAACTATTTTAAGCAAGGAGAAGCGTGCCCATTCTTTCTCCGGGGTCTGGGAGAGTTTAATGGATACCACTCCGACTCTTATTAAGAGACAGATTTATCAGTGTTTCTACCAGACATCTTGGTATGAGCTGCGAATGGTATCTAATGATCCTCCTTTGATCCTTCCAGGCTAACTACAGTACTTCATAGGAATCTGATAATCTAAGGTTATTACCAGTGAGGGCCAGCCGTGTCCATGCTCCTGTTTATATTCATGTTTATAACTGTTTGTATATTAACTTTGTTTGGGCTTTATTGCTCTGGAAACTCCAACATAGTAGTTAAATATCAGATTAAAAAATTGCTGTTATTATCCAATCGGGATATTGTTTTTGTATGTTATGTCTCAGATGTATAAAATATCCATTGTCATGTTATGTTCTAAGTAAATCTGACAAAGTGTGGAGAATGTTATGCAATGCTTAACATATTGTGGTGCATTTTATTTTAATGTATCTGATTGTAACTCCAATAAAAATACAAATATAAAAAAAAAAGAATGAAAACTAAACATCCAGAAGCCGCACTCCTATAGAATGTCTTGTAGCCAGGCGTCCCAGACAGTCAAAGCCGCAGCTGCTAATATTTTATCAGCATGTAGTAGTAAGTAAGCAAGTATTAAGTAAGCAAGCAGTAGTAAGTAAGCAAGTAGTAAGTGAGCAAGTAGTAGTAAGTAAGCAAGTAGTAGTAAGTAAGCAAGCAGTAGTAAGTAAGCAAGTAGTAGTAAGTAAGCAAGTAGTAAGTAAGCAAGCAGTAGTAAGTAAGCAAGTAGTAAGTGAGCAAGTAGTAGTAAGCAAGCAAGTAGTAAGTAAGCAAGCAGTAGTAAGTAAGCAAGTAGTAAATAAGCAAGTAGTAAGTAAGCAAGTAGTAAGTAAGCAAGTAGTAAGTAAGCAACCAGTAGTAAGTAAGCAAGTAGTAGTAGTAAGTAAGCAAGTAGTAGTAAGTAAGCAAGCAGTAGTAAGTAAGCAAGTAGTAGTAAGCAAGCAGTAGTAAGCAAGCAAGTAGTAAGTAAGTAAGTAGTAAGTAAGCAAGTAGTAGTAAGTAAGCAACCAGTAGTAAGTAAGCAAGCAGTAGTAAGTAAGCAAGTAGGGCCTGATCCAGAACTGCGCCGATCGGCGTTCACTCTCCCAGACACTCCCCCTGTGCGGGCGTATTTTCCCTAGCTTACGCCGGCTGAAGGCTACCCTAACTTCATCCGGCCTAAGCAAGGGAAAATACGCTCACACAGGAGCGTTGATACGCTAAGCCCTCCCTCCCTCATTAAACTAACTCCCCCCACCCACCTTCACTAACCTTAACGTAGTAACGCTGGGGGACGCCCCATCCAGCGTCACTACGCTGCTCCTACGGACAAGATCTTAGCTAGTACGGCGGGCGTAGTTCTGGATCCGACCCGTAGTAAGTAAGCAAGTAGTAAGTAAGCAAGTAATAAGTAAGCAAGTAGTAGTAAGAAATTATTATTTACCCAGAGGGGTGATGTATGGAAATGGCTGAGAACCGGGCTATCTCATATTATTTGATAAAGACACAGCCATAGAGATGGAGCAATGATAATGTCAAATATATTGATCTGGACGTGACAGCTGCCAAATGCGAGAAACTCAAGTGCCAAAAATGCCAAGAATGAAAACTAAACATCCAGAAGCCGCAGTCACATAGAATGTCTTATAGCCAGGCGTCTCAGACAGTCAAAGCTGCAGCTGCTAATATTTTATCCACATAATTATGTTTAAAGTCACAACGATTTCTGTGCCCTACTTGAAGCTCTGGCAGTAAAAGCCTGGGCTGGTGGGCATTTGCCCCTGGACTCTAGAGCTTCTTGAGGCCACACACTTGGGGCCAGATTTACTAAGCTGTGGGTTTGGAAAAGTGGAGATGTTGCCCATAGCAACCAATCAGATTTTAGTTGATATTCTCTAGTATGTAACAGGAAAGTGAGAGCTAGAATCTGATTGCTTGCTATAGGCAACGTTTCCACTTTTGCAAACTCGCATCTTAGTAAATCATGCCCTTGGTGTAGTTTTTTATGTGTTTGGAAGTGAGGGAGGTAATTGAATGTTGGGAACTAATTACTTATATTTGCCCCCTAAAAGTTGCCATCCAGCCCCTGAACACTTGTATATTTCCTGCATCCAGTCTGCTTGCATAGCTATATGGAAATACTGCTTAAGTGACTTGTTTCCTGAAGTCGTGTTTATAGTTTACCCCAGATAATCCTGTGCGAGCGTATTTTCCCTCGCTTAGGCTGGCTGAAGTTAGGGTAGCCTTCGGCCGGCGTAATCAAGGGAAAATGCGCTCGCACAGGGGGAGTGTTGGGGGAGTGCACGCCAATACGCTATGCTTTACTAAGCTTTACCAGCACAGCACACCTTACTTATTTATTTACTTACTTACACAGGGGCTGATCCAGAGCTACGCCCGCCGTAGCAACTACGGCGTGCGTAAGCGTAAGATCGGCTGAAAAGCCGATCTACACATGCGCCGGGCAGATGTTGTATCGTAGCTCTGGATCAGGCCCATACTTACTTACTTGCTACTTACTTATTTACTTACTTACTTAGGACCTAATTCACACTTAAGAATGCGACAGGTTCCTAAATATACGCACCTAATAGCAAGGCAACTCCCTCGGAACGCCCCCGGTTTTCAGGTTCTTATGTGACTTACGAGTGCCTTAGGGCTCCCTAAAGTGTAGGTTCGCATTTGAATGCATAGGGATAGTACTTAGGAACTTAACTGCATAACCGCGCCTTCATTTGCTCATTTAAATGCCTCCTTCCACACAAATCTGCATATCTGCCTAGGTACTTATTCATGGAACGCCCATCGTTACTAGGAACCTAGAGACTTTAGGTTCTTTGGCCCCGGACGACAGGACAGCAGTGTAAGATCGTCTAAAAAGACAATCTGCACATGCGCCGGGCGCCGTAGCAGCAGCGTAGTAGTTACTACGCTGCAGTTAGAGCAGGTAGGCGGGGGGAGGGAGGGTAATGAGGCTGGGAGGGCGGCGTTATCGTACTAACGCCGCTGTCCCAGCGTATTTACACTCCCTTACGCCGGCTGAAGTTAGGGTAGCCTTCAGTCGGCGTAAGGGAGTGTATATATGATGGGGGAGTGTCAGGGAGAGTCCCACGATGTAACGCTGAGTGTTAGTACGCTCAGCGCTACATCGTAGGTCTGGATCAGGCCCTTAGTGTATAAGCACAGAATTTGCGTTCTTAAGTCCTACGTTAATAATGTCGAAAAATTACTAAGCATGCTCAGTGCATCTGTTCTTAAATATACGCACCTAAAATCATAAGAATTCTTATATGTGAATCAGGTCCATAGTTATTATACACTTGCATGTTTAGTAAACTATGTTAGTATAACATAATAATCTATTGGATCCACATATAGGGGATGGTCTTTACACATTTCAGACATCATATAATTACCACTGGCACATTCTACATCCAATAGTGCATACCAACTTACATGAAAATCGCACGACTAATAGTTGTTCTCGGACCTGCCTCCCATCCTCAGTAGAATCCACTTCTCTTGAAGGCACAGGGCCACCTTGCTGTTGCTCCTCAATTGCAGTAATGTCGGGGGAATGTTGGTTAAGCGCTACATTATGCAGGAGACAACAAACAAGCACAATATCTGAAACCTTTGCAGGTTTGTAAAGCAACACACCACCAGATTTATCAAGGCACCTGAACCTGGATTTTAAGAGTCCAAAGGCACGTTCTATCACTCCTCTGGTGGCTACATGTGCCTGATTGTAATTGTGTTGGCCAGGAGTTTGTGGATTCCATAGAGGTGTCATCAGCCAGGAGCGACACCCATATCCTGAGTCCCCTAAGGTGTCAAACAAAAACACTTTTTCAATACATCTATTCTTTACTAAACAAAATGAAAAAAAATGAAAATAAATTATTAGTGCAACTCACCCAGCAGCCATCCTGTTGGCATTTGTGCCTGCTCAAATTTGGAAAACAAGGATGACCGCCTCAGAATATAGGAGTCATGGCACGACCCAGGGAAGCCCACAAATACACTCAATATTTTTTGATTCACAGACCACCTGAACATTCAGGGAATGGTAATGGTGTCTATTTACATAGACCTGGGCGCAAGTTTAGGTGGTCTCAGCCGGATATGAGTACAGTCAATTGCACCAAGGACATTGGGGAATCCTGCAACCGCATAGAAGGCTTGTTTCAGGTCTCGCCATTGGGACTCCTGGCTAAGGAAGCTAATATATGTGGGCACAAGTCTTTTGAGTGCACTTAACACGAGTCAAGTGACATGAAAAACTGGCCTGTGATAGTTCAATCACTCTCCCTGTCACTTCTTGGAATGATCCAGTAGCAAGATAGTGGAGGACACACAATAATTTTTGCATCCCAGACAATGCATGTGACTTAGCTGTTACAGGGTCCAAATACCTCCTCACCTGCTCATAAATTGGCAGAAGGTTAGCACGATTGAGCCTAAACATTTGCAAAACCTCCTGGTCAGACAGGGAGGCAAAGTCCAAGCGCACATTAAACACACGTATGTTTCTGTGGATGGGCATCGTGCTCTGAAGAAGGGGCTGGTGATGTTGTCTGGCCTCTTCCTCCTCCATAGCTGTGGCAGCTAAAATAGCAGCAAGTCACCTAAAGGCACATGGGAGTGCAATAGAGGTGTGCCTTTTATAGTTTCCAGATAGCAGTTTGCTTAATTGACATCGATTTTCATAAAGTTGCCTCTCCTAGGAGGCGAGTTTTTGGCCAGCACTTTTGGGGCGAGTTTACGGCAACGCAAAAAAAATCGCCTTTGGTAAATCCAGCGTGTTATGTGTAATGCATTACAAAAATCGGGACACCGATGTCCCAGCGATGTAAGGCGAGTCGATTTTGACAAATCACAAAGATCCAGGACTTTGGCTTTAGTAAATAAGCCGATGGCAAAATCGCAGACAAAGTCCCGCAACTTTGGCCGATTTTGAAAAATTGACTTATTTACAATCTTTGATTTTAGAGTAGGTAGAGCGCTAGATTGATTCGGTCTTTTATATATTCTACAGTCCTAAAGAGTGGGTAGGTAGATACAAATATCCAGATCCGGCTTCTCTATTAGTGCACAGTGGCCTGGATTTACAACTGCGGACGTATTGCACATACGTCCTTAATTTACCGATAATAGCTAATACGCATGCGTAGAAACTATTTTACGTAATCTACGTATCGTTTTGTTACGTAGATTGCGTGTATGCGGTCTTTAAGACCGCATATACGCAATCTACGTAACAAAACGATACGTACTGTAGATTACGTAAAATACGTACTACGCATGCATAGTAGCTATTATCGGTAAATTAAGGACGTATGTGCAAAACGTCTGCGGTTGTGAATCCGAGCACAGTCATAGTAAGTCTGGATTCAGCCCTCTGTAAAACATCTGAAAAACATGGACTGTTATGGGTTCCTCGAGACTGAATTTGGGAAACACTGCTGTAAATCATTTACATCTTAGCCAAATTTCCCATCTTTATAATCTCCTAGAATTTTCAGACTGGCAAGTGTCGCTGGGATAGGTTCACACTACAGGTAAGATATCACATGTCACCTGACTGTGCACGTCTGCGCCTACTAACAACATTTTCTGTTGATGAGAACATCAAACTTCTGATCATTTCATTTTCCCTCATTAGGATACACAGATATGGCCTATAACTGTCCTACAGCCAAAGCACTTCACATTTGCTTCAAATTAAAACACCACATTATTTATATTGGGCTCTGTTTACTTACCGATATGAACGTAGCTCATCCAGGTTCGAATCAGCTCGCTGTGAGTCTGGGAGCTACGTTCATATTATTTACTAAAACTTACCCTCTGCTGGCTGTCCCGCGATGACATACGAACTTTCTGCAGTCATCGCGGGTTTTCTTCAGCTGAGTACAATCCCGTTGGAGGTTTGCACATGCGCAATGGCTTTCTGCTGGGACTTTGTAAAAATGAAGCCCCGGCATGAGAAACACTGTGCATGAGCAGGCGTTTCATGTCGGGAAGTTTTTAACCCTATTCAATTGTTTATTTTTTTATTTGTGTTTTTTTTATTTTTTTTTTATTTTATTTAAAAAAATATTTATTTTTTTGAACAAAACTACTATTTTCATATATTCTGGCGGTCTCTCCATATATAGTAATCTAATAATAGCTATCAGGGGGAGAAATAGGGGGTTATATGGGGAGATCGCTGGAATAGAAGCACTAACGCCAGCCTGAGCTGCCGTTATTTTAACTCTCAGAGCCGAGTGTAAAACTCCACTCTGAGGGTTAGTAAATAGCAAAAGTGCCGGCCCACATTAGGAACAACGGGCCGGCAAACACATATGAACTTTCACTGCATCGCCTTGGAAACTGTTTATTTCCATGGCCGTGCATCATTTGTAAATAAGAGAAACTTTGTTTTAGGAGGAAAAACTGCATAACTCCTAAAAAAGAAGTATGTAAATAGAGCCCATTGTCTTTAGTCATTATAAATAACAACCATAAAACACAAGCAAATATGTTAACCCTCATTCCAAAGGCAAACTGCTCACAGACTAAGGCTTTATAATACTCATGTCACCAGGAACATGCAAAATGCATGCACAGTGCCCTACCCTTTCAATTGACTCCTGTACATTGCTTGACTCCTTCCATGACATCCATTGAGGTTGATGAAACACTATAACATATAGAGTTGTGAAATATGTCCACTCCTCCTCTTTTATATAATAACCTCAGCTGTATTCTGTTTGCACATTTTATATGTGCCTCTCCCTGCTGTTCCATGTGTTTGCAGGCTCTTCTATTGCATTAGAATAAGTCTCGGGTGTGTTAGAATCTTGTGATATCTCTCAGATAAGAAGCAGCAATACACATTTGTCTTTGATGTTTCCAGATCATAGTGAATCCTGTCTCCCCAGCTCTCTGCACCACAATATTATACCAGTCATGCGCCTAGTCAGTAAAAGTCTTCTTCATAGAACTTTACAGAGCAATGACATCAGGCCAGATCCAGACCTACGCAAATGATATGCCTTTGTGTGTAGCGTATTTATGCTAGCGCAAAACACGGGTGGCCGTAGTTCTGGATCTGGCCCATCTAGTATAAAGAGAGTCATTGAAAATCCATTGTTCATGGGATCATTCATTTATTGCATAATTTAATCTATGCGTTTTTAAAATTTTTAAAACTGCGCATGCCCAGAACCCAAATATACGCATGTAAAAATAGCCGACTGTTTCGCATACATGGACGTCAGACTTACCATTGATACACGCATCGGCACGGGACGAGTTCCACATGCGTGGATAGAGGAGCAAGGCTCTTAATGCAAATGAGCAAATGTTCCTACAGAGTTAGGACTGATTCTCAGGTAGGAGAGCCTTGAGGAAACTAACATACGCACAGGAAAAGGTAAGGTAGCCTTCGACCACTCGTCCCGCGGAAATCGGGACAGTTGGGAGGTATGCGTACTGTTTGCTGTGAGCCCATGCATCTTCTCTTAATTAGTTCAGCTCACACCTGCTGCGGGCTTTAAATTAATGTATGTTTGTTTATAAATGAAACAAATAAAGGCTCATTTTTAGACTCTAATGCTGACTTCACATTTTGTGCTGGACTTTAACCATGTAAAGTTGCTATTTTTTGTGTACAGTTTGAGAATGTTTTTTTTTTTTAAACTAATGAATATAAATTTTTAAAACAATCACAGTGACATTTACATCTATATAACTTTAGTGGTTGTTTATTTTGGTTTCTATTTTTGAAAATTATTCTTTTGTATATGTTTTATGAAACTTTCTATACACTTGATATAAATTTTACTCTTAAGCGTGAATACAGTCCTATAGCTGAACTTAAGGCACAGCCAGCAAGGAGCGTCACTGGTGTTATATGTTTAAAACTTCAGCTTATTACTGGTTAAAGGAAATGTCCCTTTTTGATGAAGTCGCTGCTGTGTGTTCTTGTAATGGTTTCCAGTTTCCAGTAATGCTACTACTTATTGATAGAGACCTCCACCAATTGTTATGGTATGGATGAGATTTATACATTCTTGAATACAGCATTCCAGGTTTTGCAGGGCTCTGGATCAAATGAATAAACAAAGTTTACAAGGGTTATTAAAAACTTCACGAACAAAAGTCCTTCATCCACTACTGCCCTCGGCTTCAAAAAATAAAACATAATGGGCTCTATTTACCAATTTTCTTTTTCTTGGGGGAACGATGCTGCTCCAGGCTCGTTTGTGCTCGCGGCGAGCCTGGCAGCTTCCCCTTTAAAATCTACTATTACTCACCTCTCCACCAAGGACCCGCGAAGTCCCGCAATGTTCTCTGCCCGCTTTGAAGGCCACTTCATTCATATTTCATATGAATGAAGTCCTGTGCATGTGCAGAGACTACACAGCACAAATATGAAAACCAATTGCGCATGCGCAGGGTCTTCATATCGGGGCTGGAATCTTCTGAGTCGGACGCGTCTCCCGGACAGGTGAGTTTTATCTTTTTTTCACCTTTTTTCATGTTTTTAATGTTTTCCTTTAGTTTTTTTGTTCAAAAAAAAAATAATTTTTTTTTTACTTTTTGTTATTTTTAAATGACCGCATCCTCCTTTATGCCAGCGGTTTCCCCATACATGCCCCACTTTTCCTCCCACTAATAACAGTTATTAGGGGGAGGAAAAGGGTTTAATATGGGGAGATCGCTGGGATTTCGGGCCTGATTCAGAGGCTGAAAATAAGAACTTAAAGTTACACCTGGGCAAAACCATGTTGATTTCAGGGGGAGTCAAGTTAATTTTATTCTATGCATGCAGGGAGAATGCTTTGCTTTTACTTATTGCACACATATACCTGATCAGCTTCACTTTTAAACTACTAATTAGACTTGAGCTGGGAAACATCACCTTTTAACTATAATACTGTTGCAACAAATGAAATTTGACTTCCCTTAAATCAACATGGTTTAGCCCATGGTTTAGCCCATCCTGACATGGCGTTATTTTTACCTTCGGTGCCGAATGATAATTTCAGCACCGTGGGATAGTAAAATGTAGTGTAGTGCCGACACCCGTTAAGATCTTGTGAAGTGTTCGTGCATCGCCATGGAAACAGCAGATTTCCATGGCGAATGCAGGATAGTAAATTGTAAGTAGTTCATTTTTAGGTGATAATGAACGTTTTAGTGTTAAAACAGCCATTATCACCTGAAAATGAAGTTAGTAAATAGAGCCCAATATCTCCACTCAAATCCGACCAATTAAAAACCAGACCCCAGCTTTGACTTATACCCCTTTCACATTACCACCAAATACCAGGGATTTTCATAAAAAACCCGGCATTTTGCAAAAACCCGGGTTTTTGGTGGTGATGTGAAACCGCCACTTCCGGGAGACC
>WWET01001136.1:332937-347327 GCA_011038615.1 Limnodynastes dumerilii | reverse complement strand
GCTTTTTTTTTTACTTTTCTCCCTGAAATCATTTTTCAAAACCATGCTGTATATACATATTTTATATGGAATATAAATCTAGAAATGCACTTTAGGATTGTAAATACATTTATTTTAAATAGGGTTAAAGACCTGAATGATATTGATTCCGCCCCTATGCTTTTTACTTTTCTCCCTGAAATCATTTTTCAAAAGTAGGCAACCATGCTGTATATACATATTTTATATGGAATATAAATCTAGAAATGCACTTTAGGATTGTAAATACATTTATTTTAAATAGGGTTAAAGACCTGAAATTTATGATATTGATGATTTTCCCAAACCACCTGTTTGTGCAGCAGCAGTATGTGTAATACATAATTTTTGTTGTTTTACAATGCAATTTATTAAGGATTAATGTTCCACAAAGTAAAGGTGTAAAATGGCAATTACCGGCTTCCATCAATAGGCCAAGTATGTAATGCAACAGGGTATGGAGAAGCAAGAGACAGGGTATGGAAAAGCAAGAGACAGGGTATGGAAAAGCAAGAGACAGGGTATGGAAAAGCAAGAGACATCAAGCATTTTTGGGAGACAATCACTAGTACTATTACATATTTACAATTCTTTTGTCTCTTTGCAAATTACTTAGGGCGCCACATCTGAAACTGAGAGATGGAACAATGCAGTTTCCTTCATTGCAGTTCTTCAGGATCCGGCAGGGTCTGTTTAGGTTGCAGGGTGCCGGGATACCACCTGGTACACCACCACACCACATGTGAGGAGCAGCAACCAGCGCCGCCATCAGAAACTGCGTAGCCCAGGACACATTCGTGGGGTCCTGCCCCGTATGTGATGTCATCGGTGACATCACATAGTGGTAGGGTGCCGCGGACCTGCATTAACAGTGGGCCGCAGGGAAGTTCTTCTAATGAACAGCTCTAAGTAGCAAGTATTGGTGGTAGGATGCTGCAGATACCTGCTGCTGCAGAGCAATGGTAAGTATCTTCTGGCCCCCATGATCTCCGGGCCCGGGACGGTAGGCCCCCATGATCTCCCATGCCCCCCACCCCCCTGGTTCTGCCAGCAGCTAGTCATTTACTGTACTGGCTAGTACTCCCATCCCTAAGTTTCTGATACACTCAGAGCACCCAACAGAAAGAGCAATTCTCCTTCAGTAGCCACTTGCTTCTTACAGATAATAAGAGTTCCCCTCAATCCAATGAGTTTCGTCTGGGCATGTGTGTTCCATACATTTAATAATGGACTTCTATATATAAAATATGTTAGTATGAAAGTGACATGGAATGAGGTTAGCCAGCTCGGGCCCCATGGAAAGGAGGCCGGAGTATTTATGGGGGGAAGCGGCCCCTGTCTGTGATCTGCCGTCCTTCTCCTAGTTCTAGAGACCTCAGATAGCACACAGAACAATGGGCTGGATCCAGACTTAAGTAAGTGCTTAGCCCAAGAGTAACTCATTTCAAGAACTTACTTAAGTCTGGATCCAGCCCGATGTCTTCAGAGATATTTTCTGCATCTACAAAAGTCAACTATGGTGAGAAAAGGGCATAGGAGGATATAGTATATCGTTATAGTATATATTTATATAGTATCATTCATTTACAATCCAATAATATAATTATCTGTCCGATATTCTTGCTACACGGTGTAACTCAGCTCCTTTACATTGTGTATTTGCACAGTATGACTGATATCAGCTACTTTCCCTAAACAAATCAGCTAACATATAGCATGGTCATTCTGACTGTTACAGTGTGTGGTCCAGATATAAGCTGTATATATGAGACTGTAACACATTCATTCATGTATATAGCATAAATCAGTTATAGGTACTGAGTATTCATGAACGAGCAGATTACTGCACAGCATAGAACAGTTATTCTTTTTTTTTCTTGTATTAAGCACAAAGTACAGCATTTATGATAGCAAAAATAATAACCAGTGACAGACATTAAATAATGAATTACGGTACTCAATTTGCACCAACATCATCTAATCAGATTATAAAGAGAATAAGGAACATTAACCCCTTTATGGCACAGATTCTGGGAGGAGGACGGTGGTTCCGGAGCGGTTTTCCTACAGTACAGTTCTAAATGAAAGATAAATGACCTTTTCAAGTTAAAGGGCTAAAAATTCATGGTATCGATGACTTTCCCATCCAGCTGTTTGTACGGCTGTGGTGTTTGTAATACATCATTTTTACACAATGAAAGGTGTCGGCAAGGTTACAATCCCTGATAAGGCTGCTTGTGAGTATTTTGTTTTCATTGAGAATGCAGATAAAGTAAAAATAAAGGACCGGATCCATACGCTAGGTGCGGAATTTGGCTGTTTGACTGGCAATGCACATGCCAGATGTTACGCAATGGATCTCCAGGCATCTGTACATCTGGTTCATGCCCTCCGCCCAGCAAAACTCCATAAGGTGGGCGGGGGAGGAATTTAAATCATACAGTCTGGGTAGGATTAAGGGGGTTACGTGCGACTCATCGGTCGTACGGACCACTGATACAAGCGTGTGCCTTGTGGCAGCGTGAGTCACCTAAAGGGGGGGAGTGACAGGGAAGTTCACTCACCTCTACCATGCGGATTGCCAGTAAAGGCGCAGAGGTTAGGATGCAGTACATAGCCATGATTAAAATGACTATCAAATAATATGAAATACAACTTTTTTTTCTTTATTAAGACCCCCTATCTGGGCTACACAGGTGGTCGGCTCAATGCATAGACAGCATTTCCGTACCTTTTTGCTTGACGTTTCCAAGGTTAAGTGCTGCCGCGATAGTCTCGTATGGCTGTGGAGCGTCAGCCAATCAGTATCTTCCTGGACTTACATTTGCCTTGTGACTGGTGAATGTTTAATCAGAGACAGTATGCTCACATCGGGTCTGGATGGAAACAAAACTGTGCCAGGTCCAGAGGTGAGTGCAAATTGGCTCGCGTGGTGCATGCCATAGATGCTATTGTAAATGTAGAGCATTAGGACCTGATCCTGAGTTTTAGCGAGTGCGCAAGGCGGATCCGCTAAAACATACTATTCAGAGGTGTGTGTTTCTAAAAAACACGCACCTCTGAATTGGTCGTAGAAAAAGCCGACGGAGTTGAAAAAAAAAAAAACAGTCGGAGCCTTAATTGCTCCGACCGCAGGGCTTCCATTCTTATAGAGTATGTTTATCCAGATCTAAACATTCAGTCCTTGATTCACACCTAAGAAGCAGAGGCTTCTTAGGTGTATAATTGCCCGATTTTTTAAATTGGACATGTGTAGTCAGTCTGATTATGCAATCTATGTAGCCCTTAGGCACATAGGTGAACAATGTGCGGTCTTTAAAGATCACCATAGTTTTTTAGGTAAGAGGAGGTGTGCCACGGCAGCCTTCGTGGGTAGTTAGGTAAAGTGGGTGGGGGAATGGATGTAGATTAGGCTAGGAGGGAGGGCTGTGGATTGTCTATGCGTATTTTCTCTCCTTAAGAGGGAACAGTAACTTAAGGTTGCCTATGGCACTCTAAAAATGGGGTGGGGTGGGGCGTTGAATGGGAACAGAGAAGTAGATGCACACCTCCAGTTCACACACATAAGTGTGAATCCGGTCTTTAAACTGTTAACTGTAGTATTATGAGATTTATCGGGATTCTGTATCAATGAAAGATGTTAAAGATACAATGTGCCTGAGGACTGGATCTGGTTACCGTTTGCTGTTTGCTTTTATAAATAGAGGCATTAGAGTACTGGCAGCTGTGTGTGTAAAGCTTTAAAAGTCACATTCTATACTATAAATGTAATGTGATCCTATAGACTGTAATCCTCCTATCAGGGCCTCTCTTACCTGCCAATCTGCCTGTTATTACCCAGATATGGGTTATAATGTTTGTTTAAAATTGTAAAGCGCTATATAATATGCTGGTGCTTTATACAAGCAACATACAAATACCTGTTGATAATTAAATATCAGTGTATGCACATTAGGGGCTGGCTCCATCCATTCATTTGCAATATAACCACTTGCACTGTCCATCTTCCAACAGACAGAGGCTGCCTTATGTTTTCTGACTCGAGCACATGGAAATTCCTGGAAATAACACAATCTGGATATCTGTACATTAATAGGGAACACCTATACTTTAAACTGACTAAGAGGGAACGCCCACTTGCAGGCTCATCCCGCCCCTCTGAAAGCAGAGTCTGGATTGGTCAGAATGTGCTATGGTTGGAAAGCATGGATTTACAGTCATGGATTTCAATCCAACTGAAATTAAGTTTAGCCAAATTCAAAGGTCTGGGTTAAGCCCCATGGATCGGATTCACACTTGCATGTGTGATACACATGTGCGGATACACTCTTCTCCGGTCCCCTCCCATGGCCCCGCCCCTGTTTTAAGGTGCCTTTACAGGGAAGAAATGCAAGGACAATCCCCAGCACCCCCTTGCAGCCTAATTTACATTCCCCCTTCCACCCACTTTACCTCTGCTTCTTAGTTGTGAATCTGCTATATGAGGATCAAACGTTGATTTATTGACTGATGCATTTGTAGACATTTAACTAATTTTATTATATTTATTATAAGTAATATTTTTACTCTTGTTTTCCTTCACTGTTATCAGTAAAATGGCCAGTACATGCTACTGAGGTTATAACTGAAGAGTTAACTTGGGATTTCTGTTTTGTGGCAATCAGCGTACTGGATAAAATAGAAGTGCGTTATTTACTTTCAGAGGGGTTTAATTAGCTTTCTACAGAGGAATGGGTAGGTATAGATTAATGGGTACTTTTCTGTAACCTTTGTTCTAGTTATACATCAAAGGACGTTATTATGCTATAACAGTTCGAGCTGACAGAGACCAAGCTGCCAATAATAACTCATTGAATTATTGATTTTATTTATCAACAGGTTTTATATATAAAAGAAAAAAGAAAATCTGCGCTATGAGATAGGAAAGGTGGATGGATATTTATCTGAGCCCCTCCAGCTGCTTAACCAGGGTGGATTAGACCCTTAAGACGTAATAGTAAAAGGAAAAAGGAAGCGCTAGGAGGATATCAGATAATTTATTCAAATTACACCTAAAAGCTCACAATTTAAAATATAATAATGTTAAATAGGTTTAGATTAGCTGACAATCAACATATCATAATTAAAACAAAATGATTCTATGAAATAATAAACAAAACCACACATTTATGGAACACCATATGCAGTATAAGTAGCGTTTCTAAGGCTCAGACAGGTATTAGATTCAAGGTGAACTCTCCACCTAGCCAACCACTTTTATGAACAGAAGGTGCAAGCTGAGATGTTAGGTGTCTGAGCCTTAGAAACGCTACTTATACTGCATATGGTGTTCCATATATGTGTGGTTTTGTTTATTATTTCATAGAGTCATTGGGCCTGATCCAGAACTACGCTTCCCCGCGATTTTACACGTGGCGGAGACGTAAATTCGCAGATTTGAATGCACTGCGCATGCGCACCATAGAAAATACGCACATTCACGTAGCGTAATTTTGATGGGTGATTAGATTCACGTATGTGTCACGTAAATACTTACGTGTGGGCGTGCCAATTTTACGTTAGTCAACAATACGTTCGATTTACGTGAAGGAGGCGGGGGGGTGATTTAACTGCAATACGTGAAGTAGGTGGGGGGTGGTATTTAAAGTGTACAGTATGGGCGTGCTAAGCTGCGTACGTTCACGTAGTCTATACGTCCGTTAGCAGACGTACTCTGTTACGTGTGAAAAAGGTAAGGTAGGGTTTGGGCAGCGTATCTTGACAAAATACGTCCGTGCAAGGGGTGTGCCGAGGGGAGTGTAACGAATTTACGCACACGAAAATACGCTCCGCGAATAAACGTACGGCACACGTAGTTCTGGATCTACCCATATTGTGTTTTAATTATGATATGTTGATTGTCAGCTTATGTAAACCTATTTAACATTATTATATTTAAAATTGTGAGGTTATATATATATATATTTACATTTTTTTTACATGTGTCATAAAAGGTCTATAGGAGAGTTTTTAAACAAATCCATAAAATAGGCCCCACGTGAGCTATAAGTACCAGAGAAGCTTTACACTAGATGTAGTCCAATGTTACTACGTCAGCGATGGTACTGGTTCCTGGCAAATGGATAGACTGCATTCTCAATTATCATTGGTATAATGTCAAACAGGGTAGCCTTCAGCCGGCGTAAGGAAGGGGCCATACGCCCGCACAGGGGGAGTGTCGGGGTAAATGAACGCCGATACACTGTGCTTTAGTAAGCACAGCACATCGGCGTAGGTCTGGATCAGGCCCACTGACACTTAAAAGTCCTAATCTAACATTATTCATTACCACTGCCTAACCCTAACCACAGTCTAATGCTAACCCTAACAGCCGCCTAATGTTAACCCTTTACCTAACCACAGCCTAACCCTAACCACAGCGGTATCCTTACATGCAGCGGTGTCAAGCAGGTGTCCATCAGAAAGGTAAGTGTATGTGACATTCAACTGTATCCCTGTAATCCGTCACATCTTTTGAATCCAAACTGACATCACATGCGGGGATTGCTAATCCCCACAGAAAAACAAGGAGGTAGAATTTAGACTGATGTCATGTTCATGAATTAAAAATATCTTTTTAAGAATTTGTTTAGTCCCCAGCTATTACAGCACACCTTAGATTTAATCATTTATATGCATAATTACTAGCAAATAAGGAACATTTCAATCTTTAAAAATATTTATTTAATCACAACTTCAAGTGCTTTAGAAGGCAACTGTAGAAAACATTGATAAAACAAAATAATCCTATAAAAAAAGGCACAAAGTACACAGGTCAGATTTGAATCAATCCATTTTAATCAAGGCCATAATCCCCAGCCTCTACACTGTCCTGAGCGTAAAGTTTCAAAAAGTTGACAAGAACTTCTGTTTTAGTGTAGGTCTGCTGCACTGCTGGGTCCTGCAACATGAGGTTGTACCAGGCATAGACAAGTGGGGTCTTCTCCAAGTACCTAGAGAGAGGAAACATTAATAACATTAAGTATCCTGTGTTTTGCTTTTTGATTTTAGTTCTAAATCTTCATCGTGTATTGGTTTTGGTTTTGTTAAAAAAAGCCTCAAATGCTTTCGTTTTGGTTTCGGTATTGGATCCGGATTTCTTAAATCATCAATCAAATCCAAAAAAGTGCTAATATTGGGGCAGATCCAGAACTACAGCCGCTCGCGTTTTTACGCTTGCCGTTTGCGTAAAAGCAGCCATTAGTACTTACTGCGCATGCGTGTGGCAGATGTTACGCCACGTAACTTAGAGCGTAAGGGCCTGCATCGTAACAGCATCGTAACTACGTACAAAGGGGCGTGCCAGACATACGTCACCCGTAATTACGCTTCGGGGGCGGGGTGAGACATTTAAAATCGTACAGTATGGGCGTGCTTAGCTGCATAAGTACATTCATCCGTTTCGGCCGACAGGAGTTATGCATGGAAAAGTTAAGGTTGGGTTTGGAAAGCGTAAAACGGTAAAAAGTACGTACGACCGAGGGGAGCGCCTAGGGGAGAGCATAGTCATGACAATGGCGTAATGAAACGGAAAGGGAACGTAGGTCTGGATCTACCACATTGTGTCATTTAAAAATGTATCTGTTGCTACACTGTATTATTAACATCAATAAATGAGAGATTCAGATTTAAAAAATCTGAGATCTGAATGAAGAAAAATGGTGTTTTGTCTCAATTTGTAATTTGAGTTTGGCAGAAGGAAATGAGACTAAAATAAAAAATATGTCCTTTTTTCCATTTCCTTTGTTAATTTCTTTAGGACGATTTTCTATAGATGACTGTGTTTAGTATTCTACATTCAAGAATTTTAAAAGGGTTTAAACCCCTCTTCAATAAAACCCATGGCAAATGCATAGAAGGCACAATGGGCTGGATCCAGATTTAAGTAAGTGCTTGAACTTAGTTACTCCTGGGCTAAACCATGGTGATTGCAGGGGAGTCATATTTCATCTGTTGCAAACAGTATTAGAGTTGAGAGGTGATGTTTCCCAACCCAAGTGTAAATAACAGTGTGATAGTAAAGCTGGTCAGTATCTGGGTGCAGTAAGCAATTAAAAGATATATCCCTGCATGCAAACAATACAATTAATTTGACTCCACCTGAAATCTATACAAACTGATCAATTGACCAAGATTAGATTTATGGCATTGGTGCACAGTGGTTGGCATTGTTGCCTCACAGTGACGGCGTCATGAAATTAAATCCCAACTAGATCCCTATCTTTGTTGAGTTTGTGTGTTCTCCACATGTTATGCATTGTGTATGTAAACTTAAATTGTACATTTCCATTGGACACAGACTGCTGTACATGACAACATGTGCTTTCTGTAGAGCTGAGTAATTTAGTAGGGCTAGACAAAGAATAATTGTTTCCTCTTACTCTTGAACACCAAAAATTCGGAACCGCTCAAACCAGGGCCAGTTCAGGTAATCAATCATAGATGCGGATGTTCCACTGAAGTAAGGAGTCTTTTTTTTAGCCATCAGCTGAAAAGTAAGAGAATTTTTAAATGAAATTGGTAACTATACAGCAAAAAACATGTATAACAATTGTGTGTTGCTGTATTTTATTAGCTCCCAATTTGGTAAACTGTAGGATGAATTCTACTAGAGAGGATTACAATGATTTATCAATATAGAAGTAGTCATACTGGACTTTTATATGTGGTATAGCTTATCCTAATCAATGTTCAGATAATACATGTTCATAATTCACACAACTATTGTGTTAAAAGCTGTAACCTTTCTGCATGCATACATAGATTATACCTCTTTTAACCAGTTAAACAAGTTTCAACTGAAATAAAAGCTTAAATACCAAAGATCAAGATGCAGAAATTTCTATTGTTTTTGTAAACAGCAGCAACACAGTCTACAAGCTAATTCTGACATGATCATTGCTGCAATTCAGATTCACATTTGGGGCCAAATTTACTAAATTGTGGGAAAGGAAAAGTAGAGATGTAGCCCATAGCAACCAATCAGATTCTAGCTGACATTTTCTAGTATGTAATAGGAAAGTGAGAGCTAGAAGCTGAATGGTTGTTATGGGCAACATCACTATTCCCGCAGCTTAGTAAATCTAGCCCTTGGTGTTATTTAAAAACGATGGACCTTACCCTGAATTAAGAAAGAGAGTTTACTTAAGTACACAATGTATGCAAGTCAGTTCTGTATTGGTACTGCACATGCGCAGTACCGTTGCAAGTCTCCACTGCGATGTTACAGATTGCGAAATAGGGACAGCCGAAAATGTCTTTTCGGCTGTCCCTATTTCAAATGTGTAATACTGCAAAAAAAAATTTTTATGAACAGGTGAATATGCGATTCGCAAACTCACCCATTCATTTTCGGAAAACAGCGCCGCTGCCGGACCAGACCACCGGAAAGATGAGTAACCCTTTCCGGGGACTTAGGGTTAGGCTGCGGGAAGGGGGGAGACTTAGGGTTAGGCTGCGGGAGGGGGAATTTAGAGTTTGGCTTCGGGAGGGGGGACTTAGGGTAAGGCCTCTTCGAGGCATGAACAATCGATTTCCCAGCCTGTTCGCAACTGCCTGGGAGCGAACGGCCCTTTCTAAATATGTCAGTTCGCTACGGGGACCTACACCCCCGCAGTACCTATACCTCAGCAATGGAATGCAGCTGTCCAATGCTGCTCCATGTGGAAATCACCCTATGCAAAGGGGAGCCGGCCATCTACCATACTTACGAGATACGCCTGGTGGGTGTGTTTTGACATTTAAATTGTACAGAAAGGCTTGGGTTTAGTCCTTACCTATGATCCTCTATTACGCACGTACAGAGATTCTGTAGTTATAATCTCACAAATATGCCGACCACGAAATTACTGCCTTCAAAGTGTCTAAACATTATTCAGAACAAATAAATATACATTATTACCTCTTCAAGTTTTGAGAATTTCTCAAAAAACTGGCCTTCAGTTGAGTTGCATCTTCGTTATTCTTTTTTGCACACAAAAGCTTGTACGACACCGGTATTATCTGAAAAACACACACATACATACACACATACATACACACACACACACGGAAACATATTACTTTAGTGATATAAGATATCAGTGTTTTTAATTTAGATAAGATACATCAGTGAGAGGGTTGGCTTTTCAGTATATTATTATTAATAACCTTGGGTTGGTTCAAGGATGGTCGTCAATGTAGTTGGTGCAGAAAATTCAAAAAGTATATATATGATGTGTAAAGATCTGCGAGGAATCTCTACTTTACTATCAAGGCCCCACAAGTTAAGAACATACAGTAGCTGCCCATAATTCCTACCCTGGAGAATTGCTTCAGCAGAATCCTCTCTTGAGCTTTGATATAAGGGTCTTCTGTAATCAGCTTAATCCCAGGGTAGGCTTCATCCAGGTATTGACAAACAACGGTGGATTCATAGATTATTTTACCATCTGATGTTTCCAGAGAAGGAACCACGCACAGAGGATTTTTTCTCAAAAAACCATTCTGGCTTGTTCTTCAGATTAATGTTAATAATTTCATGCCTAAATGAAAAAAAATGAAAAAAATAAATGTTTTATGTTAATGTATGTCCATTTTCTTGAAGGAAACGTTGTGGAAACCCACAAGAACATAAACTGAACATACAAAAGCTTTATTTAATGTTGGTAGGTCATAGGAATGACTAACAATAATATCTGCTATAACAAGGAAAGAGTATTAATACAATAAGGACCCAATTCAATTGAGCATGAAGACGATAATAAGCGTGAAATGTGTCTTCTCCCGTCTATTACTGTAAGAAAAATGAGCTGATTTTAATACGCACCTCTATAAAGTGCGAGATAAAAATCTGTGATGTAAATTTGTGGAATAAGCACCAAGACCAAGATTGGCAGACAACTCAGCCCTAAGAGTGGACCAAAACAAGACCTCAGACAAGTGAGCGTTATCCGTGGGTTCGGATTGGAAGATGTTTGATTATGCAATCTGTGCGTGCATTCGCATCTGAGCAGCACAAATAGAGCGCAAATTTGATTTACCGCAGAAATGCAATATCAGATCTATCAGTCCAGTATTAGTACAGATATACTCCCAATTAGCATAGAAAATATTACTGTTGGACTGACGTCCAAGATCTGAGTTAAATCAAGAAAATTTTGGTTGATTTATATTTGATTTATATTTCCATTTTTTTTAAGAATGATTTATAATGGAGCCACCACAGTGACATTACATGTTACTGATCATTTAATAAATACATACTGCGGTTAGTGAGGAAGGGGGGGTGTTGTTTTTTTATAATGGAACGTTAGGTATGGTCAATTATACAGGACACACACCAGTAAATGACAACTCTTAATCCACTGAAAAGCGTGGGAAACTTGGGGTCTTGCCAAGGTTGGGTGCCATTCATGGTTAGAGTCAACCAGTGCCAGGCAGCAAAGCAAATATCTGTAGGGGCCCTGTCGTATAACAGAGTGGTGTCCACCAATAGAGTACAGAAAGCAACATAACTATATTGGGGGCAGAGGTAGCAACGACTTTTGGGGTCCTCTTCTTACCTCCAGGCCTAGTAGCATCAGCAACCACTTTATTCACACACATGCATCCATCTTCCTAAGCCTCCTCCATTCCATCTTAAACAATGTTGTTGCCTTGCACCCATCAGCTAAGTCCACATGCCACCTGATGCAGAGAGCATCATCTAGAGACGATGAGGTAAAATGTGTCAAGAGAGAGGTCACGACACCTGTCACCTAACTGCTTGACCGATGGTATTTCCCTGTCTTACAAGGACCCAAGATTGCTATTGCTTTACAGAAATAGATACAAGAAAAGTGAATAAACTATAATTTGATGCACTAAAGAATGAAGATTTGAAACACAATGAAGGAGAACAAACATGTACATTAGTGGTTTGTGTATTATATGTGTTGAAGATAGCAGTCTCTTTAAGGGCTGGATCCAGAGTTGCACTTACACCTTTTTATAAGTGCAAGTGTAAACCTGAGCAATACCATGTTGGACCGCAAAGGGGAGGCAAATGTAATTGTGAAAGCAGAATTAGAATGGAGGGGTGAAGCTTCCTAGTGCAACTCTAATTTATAGATTAAACATAAAGCTATGTGATATTTGAGTTCTATATGGAAAAGTAAAGTATTTTGCCTGCATGCAAAAGAATTAAAATGAATTAGCTTCCCCCACACTACAAAATGGTTTAGCTGAGCTGTAACTTGCACCTGTGTTGCCCGTCTGGTTAACCCTTAAATGTTAATTATAGTTATGGCATCAACACTAGGCTGAGCAGCTGAGTATGTGCAGTAAGGCTCTGGCTCTGTGGTTAGAACAGTCCTTTTTAGAAAGGGGGAAACATAGAAAGGGACGTTTTATAGCAGCCATATTCGAACTGGCTCTCAAATTGATTGCTCCTGCCTCAACGAGGAGAAGTAATCATTCATCCCCAGGACGAAGTTGAAGCGGCAAAGTATTTATCTAACCCCAGCCCTTATCCAAATCCTTACCCTAACCCTCCCCTTCCATTATGCTAACCCTAACCCTCTACTCCCCACAGCTTGACCCTGAGACTCCCTTCCCCGCAGCCTGAATCTAAGATTCCCTTCCTTGAAACCTGACAATGAGACTCCCTTCCCTGCAGCCTATACCTAAGACTTCCTTCCCCGCAGCCTACCCCTAAGATTCTGTGAGAGAAGTCTGTGTCAGGTAGATTTCTTCTTCAGCCTTTGTCAAATTTTTACCTCAGAGTGTTACTAGAGGATGTTTGTTTTTCTTATGTGCAACTTCATACTTTTGCTGTCCTTAAACGCTGTACGTCTATATAAATGGTATTCTGCGTGAACTATTGATCTCCTGTTCATAAAGCTTGTTATACTTTACAGAAACCAATGTTCTTGTGATTCTAATAATTTAGCAACCTGGTTAATCATTTTAAATATTCATATTTGTGGAGTAACCTCCAGTTCATTTGCCACTGTTATTATTCTGCTTACACATTTTTCAACATTTCAACAATACCAGTCATATTCTAGCAGCCATTTTCTATTATGTAATAGGAAGTGAGAACTAGAATCTGATTGGTTGCTATGGGCAACATTTCCATCCTTTCTTTTTCCGCATCTTAGTAAATCTAGCCCTTTGGACTTACTTGATTCCCTTGGTAAGGAGGACAAGTCTTGCTCTTTGGGCAAAGGGGCAAAATCTCATACTGTAAAGACGAATGACTCCTTCTGGTACCGGCCCCGGGGCATCACTGCCTGGAATAAATATTTTTCATTTCATATAATTATTACTAAAACAAAGCAAGAAAGACTCTTATTGGATATTTACAGTAAATTCCATGTAATGCAAAGAATATGGAAATATATATTCCCTTAAGAAATGGTGTATATTTATTTCTTAAAATGGATTACAAAATATAATACACAATTACCCTTCCCCAGGCTTCTCTCTGAGTCGGTCATTTCTGGAGCCTGTCACTGTCACCAGCCAGGAAACCTGAATTACAGGAAAAGCAGAGAGGTTAATGACGCTGTAGGTCACTTCAAGAACTTCAATATTACTTATGTTTTTACAATCAAGAGAGTGCTGCCAGTCCAAAAGAGTCAAACTTAATAAAATTATAAAAAAAAACATTAAAAATGTTTCCATAAAAATGTTTCGAGATATAGGACAAATGATGGTGTCCAAATCAGAATTCCATTCATCAGAATCCATAGAACAGCAACTTGTCCCAGAAAACACATCTGATTGCAGCTTCCCCTTATTATTGCATTGGTTCTCTGCTCCATTCCACAACAATCAAGAATTAAAGCACAGAGAAATGCACCATGATGTACCTCCCTATCTCTGTCCTTATAGATACACACACTGTGCGGAAGCTGTATGTAATGTAAATGCTCCTCTGCTGCCTACACGTGTCTGCCTGTACCAGCCCACTCTCCTCCCCGCTATTAATCCTTCAGTCATTCATTCAGATATCTGGAGACGCTGATGCATCTGCAGCAGAGCTCGAGGTGGGGTAGTATACAAGGGAATGACACTTCTCCCACGGACTACATTGAAAAACTATAAATCTCCATTCACTTCTATTATTTCTATGTGTCCAAAGAATCGCTTCTAAATTTCAGCTTCGACCAATGTGTTTACAAAACAGTGACATGCCACTAATACCCCTTTCACATCACAATGAAATACCCAGGATTTTTGCCAAAAACCCGGGTCTCGGCAAAATCCCAGGTATTTTGTGGAGATGTGAAAGGGGTACTTCCGGTGGACCCGTGTCAGAAGACCCAGGAATTCAACCCGGGTAAAAAGAAGGGTTATTCCCGGGTCCG
>WWET01001136.1:284603-294812 GCA_011038615.1 Limnodynastes dumerilii | reverse complement strand
ATATATATATATATATATCACACAATGAAGCAGCCAGGTTGTATGGTAATAGCGCTAAGTCCTGGGATATTAAGTGAAGATCTGAGAGCTGATATATCTTGAGACAAGTGAATATATGTATGTGGATGCAGTCTTGTTAATGGTTAGTTTCTGTTTGCAAGAGTTGTAAATGTTAAGGTAAGCGCTGGGGAGGGGTTAGTTGCGTGATCGGCTGCTTCTGTTGATTCTTACGTATTTGTAAGTATTACATAAGTAAGGTTCTTTGCTTGTAACTCCATATAAGTGAGGGCAGGAGCTAGGATACCGTGAGGATCTGGTTACAGAGCTCTGCTGCACTCCGAACTCCAAGCTCAGCAACAGCAGAAATCTGGATTTGGTCCAATATTACCGGCTGCAAACACATTATTAAACCTTTTTGAGGTTGGGTTGGGTGGAGGTTGATTTTGGTTCCTTCTTCTTCGTCTGGGCAAATTAGTAAACATTAAAAATCACTGAGCAACAGAAAGCTACCAAGCCTATCACGCGTTCAACCCTGGGGAGTCACATTGCACATGCACAGAGAAAAGGTGGTCCCTGCTTTCAATAATACCATTTTCACATCACCACCGGGCCAGGTTTTTCAACCCGGCTCATTTCCAGGTGATTTGGTGGTTAGAAAAATTCCTGGGTCAGAGCCTTTTTACACTGCAGGGTTAACCACGGGAATTCCAGGATCAATGCCATAGTACACAAATCTAATCCAATCAATTTTGTTTAGGTGAGACCTGGGTTGGCACCTTTCACGTTTCACCCCTTTCCAGTTAGGACCTTGGAAAAACAGAGGGGACCTTTCACACCTGGGTTTCAGCCAAGTTCCCATGTTTTTGGCCAAAAACCCAGGTTTTAGTGGTGATGGGAAAGGGGTTTATGACTTTCGTTGATCTAGACACACATAAATGACCTGGTGCATCTGCATCAAGCATAAAATAGAGCCCCAGGAGCCACAAATAATGGCACCCCTTCTACAGTATTAAATTACAATGGGTGTAGGCATGAACAAAAGAACCTAAGATGTAATCAGAAGGGTTGTCCATCCAATTAATATAATTGTCAATGGCACTATAGCTAGTCAGCAGACCACCAACGCAGCCATAAAGGAAAAGGTATTGTGCATTGCATTACCCCCCCAATATAGTGGTTTCATCCACTATTCACAGATAGATGAAACATTTCTTCTTACTCTTTACAACCAATGGTGTTTACAAAAATGTTATTATTACTTCATAATATATAAGAAATATGTGATCACACATTGAAAAGTATTTGCCTGGAGACAGAATGCAATGCTCTGGTCTAAACTTGATATTTTCACTGAAAAGTTAAAGGTAAAGTATTTGCTCAAGGGCTCGTTTTACTAAATGAACGTGTCTCAAAATTCCCAATGTTCTTTTTTCCCCAATCCTGATGTGGACATTTTAAATTCAAATGAAAACAGCATCTCGGTGCCCTGCTGTCCCTGTGCCTGGCTTCCTACATTGTAGACATGGTTTGCCACATTTTCACAGTGCAAAGGAACTGGCTGGAGTGAAAATAACCAGGAGAAAGTTAAACTCTTATCACTTGATAAAAGGGACTGGGTCCAGAGCCTGAAAATTAAAAATACATTAGGTTACACTTTGGCAAAACCAAGTCACATTTCTCTTATTGTTTGCATGTAGGGAGAATACTTTGCTTTTGCTTATTGGACAGTTAGTGATAACCTTTACTTTCAGACTTGGGCCAAGTAACATTACTACCTACGCATGAGAGCGGAGCGTATTACCGCTGCAGCGTAAAAACTTTCACTCCCACGCCACTCCCCTTACCTTCCTTTCATTACGCCCGCCGAACCCTACCCTAACTTTTCCATGTGTTCGTACGTATTTTCGTAGCGACGCGCTGTTCGTCGCGGCCTAAGCACGCCCATACTGTACAATTTAAATGGCTCCCCCCACCTACATTCCTTAACTCCAGCATCCATACTAACTTCGTTCTATAAACACGCCCCATCGTCGGGAAAAAAACGCAAACAATATGGACGCCAGAATCGCCGCTACGAAAAGGTCTTTGGTATGAGTGGAAGTTGTCACTATGCACATGCACAGTGCATTTTTTTCTGCCGTTTTTTCGCTTACCAGCGTAGGTCTGGATCAGGCCCATCGAGTGTGGGTCCCCGTTGTGAACAGCCCTATATCGATTGCTTATACCTCAATGAGCACCAAACGCAGTGCTCCGATAGGTAAGAGGAAAAACTACCCCAACTGTTTACTTAATTCTAACCCTAACAGTCCCTTCTCCCTAGCCTAACTCTAAGACCCCCCTCCCAGCAGCCTGACCCTAACCCTCCCCATCCATTATCCTAACCTTCCCTTCTGTATAGCCTTACTCACCTCTCCAGAGCTATTAGGGTTGGGTCTCGCGAAAATGAACGTGTGAGTATGCCGATTGGCACATTCACCCATTCATAAAAAAAATTCTAAAAAGGCTGCATATTCTAAAGAGACAGCCGAAAAGGAACTTTCGGCTGTCTCTATTTCTAGAAGCAGACCATCGCAGCGGGGACTGCAACCGGTAACATCACATCTCAACTGTAATAAAGTTTACAACAAAAGAATTTTGACCAACTCATGGTTTTGCCCTGGCATAAAACCTCTTCCTGATTTTTCTCTTATTTTCAAATTCCAAATCAAGTCCCATGTCACAAAGGAACAATTATAGCCAATATCCTGAAGGAGGAAGCAGCTTGCACCCACCCGGCACAAGCCCACTGCAGTCGACAGACGTAAACTGCTCTGCACATAGCAGACAGGCTGTGTTCTGCACATGCAAAGCATTGGAACAGACTGGGTGACAGCCGCCTGGACTGTCCAAATGCCTCCAACCCACCATGCCCACCTCCATGCCCATGCTGGAAGAGGGCAGCAGCTGCACTATCTGGTTGTTTAGAATCACTCTACCAGCAGCTGATAGCTTAGCATTGTTATTCCTCCTGGAGACTTCAAAACAGGAACACTACCACTGAGCGGTCAACTAAACTTGAAATTTTGTCCAAGCCTTTACTGTGAACGAGTTGCTGCATCCTAACAATATTATGGAATCCCACAAAGCATGCACCAATTGGAGCACCGATGAAGAGTTTTACAGAAAGTCAAAAATCCAATTACAACCGTATTCAAAGTATATTTCTACTTATTTTACTTCTTAGTTACAACCAGTTAAAAACATGTTGAATTGTGAAATGCTTTGGTCTGCAAAAAAGCTAAACTAAAATCTTGCCACTTTTTTCCCAATATATAAGGCACATCGTGTTACATTTCCTGTATCAAAATATAAAGAAGAGCAGCGGTTGTAGGGGGTAACCTCTGGACAGTGATGTGGGAATGGATAAGGCCTTTATGGATATATAGCATTTACCAACGAGTAAACCTGACAACCTAGCCAGCAGTGTTTGTACAATTTATTAACTATTATATTATTAATAATAAGCCTTTGGAATAAAAGCTTGAAAAGATCAGGAATCCATTGAAACGAGTGTGTAACCGTAGTTTGACCCTAACCCTCCCTTCTCCCTAGCCTGACTCTAACCCTCCCTTCTCTATAGCCTAACTCTAAGACCCCTCTACCTGCAGCCTGACCCTAACCCTCCCCATCTATAGCCCTAACCCTTACCTTCCTTTCCTAAGAGCCTAACCCTAACCCCCTGCTAACACTAAAGGTCCCCAGAGAGGTTACTCACCTCTCCAGAGCGGTCAGCCTTGGGTCCCGCGAAAAATGAACATGTAAGTATGCCGATTGGCACATTCACCCATTAATAAAAAAAAAAAATCCAAAAAAGGCTGCATATTCTAGAGACAGCGGAAAAGGAACTTTCGTCTGTCTCTATTTCTAGAAGTAGACCATCGCAGCAGGGACTGCAACTGGTAACATCACATCTCAACCGTAATAAAGTTTACAACAAAAGAATTTTGACCAACTCATGGTTTTGCCCTGGCATAAAACCTTTTCCTGATTTTTCTCTTATTTTCAAATTCCAAATCAAGTCCCATGTCACAAAGGAACAATTATAGCCAATATAAATTCATTTAAATCATCCTAAAGGAGGACGCAGCTTGCACCCACCCGACACAAGCCCAGTGCAGTCGACAGATGTAAACCGCTCTGCACATAGCAGACAGGCTGTGTTCTGCACATGCAAAGCATGACTGGGTGACAGCCGTCTGGACTGTCCAAATGCCTCCAACCCACAATGCCCACCTCCATGCCCATGCTGGAAGAGGGCAGCAGCTGCACCATCTGGTTGTTTAGAATCACTCTACCAGCAGCTGATAGCTTAGCATTGTCATTCCTCCTGGAGACTTCAAAACAGGAACACTACCACTGAGCGGTCAACTAAACTTGAAATTTTATCCAAGCCTTTACTGTGAACAAGTTGCTGCATCCTAACAATATTATGGAATCCCACAAAGCATGCACCAATTGGAGCAGTGATGAAGAGTTACAGAAAGTCAAAAATCCAATTACAACCGTATTCAAAGTATATTTCTACTTATTTTACTTCTTAGTTACAACCAGTTAAAAACATGTTGAATTGTGAAATGCTTTGGTCTGCAAAAAAGCTAAACTAAAATCTTGCCACTTTTTTCCCAATATATAAGGCACATCGTGTTACATTTCCTGTATCAAAATATAAAGAAGAGCAGCGGTTGTAGGGGGTAACCTCTGGACAGTGATGTGGGAATGGATAAGGCCTTTATGGATATATAGCATTTACCAACGAGTAAACCTGACAACCTAGCCAGCAGTGTTTGTACAATTTATTAACTATTATATTATTAATAATAAGCCTTTGGAATAAAAGCTTGAAAAGATCAGGAATCCATTGAAACAAGTGTGTAATAAACTAGGGCAAAAAAGGACCTTGGGAGATTTTATTACAGTTTTGGGCATCAGACTATACTGGCTGCTGTAGCTCCACAAAGACAAACCAGCTGTAAAACAATAAAAATAAAATAATAACTATAAATAAATATCAGATATGCATAGTCTATTAGCCAACAGTGTTAACTTCCTAATACTATTCCAATATTAGATTGCCACCAGATAAGGTACAAACAATAACAGTATGTATGAATCAGCAACTCCTGAAATAAGCATAAGAAAATTCAGTCACAATAACAGAGAGATATAGTCATCTTTTAACAGCAGTAACACTATGATCTGGGCACTGGACTTGGGCCTGTCATGTTGAATCACCGGCTGGATAGGCTGAGGTTATGCCTCCAGTTCATATATTAGTGTTGTTGCACACTCCAGACAAACACATAACAATAAAGCTGGACACAGAAAAGCAAATTTCAAATATTTTCGTAATTGTCCTCTTTGAGCATTATTCAAAGTCTTCTTCAGCTGTGTTGTAATGCAGTAATTTGCCATCCAGGCCACAGCTTTCTATCAGTTCTGTCAGACTTATCTTCCTATTTTCTGTAGATAACATAGTTTGGATTTCATAGAGCAGAAGCTGGCTGCCTTTCCTCCATTTTTCTATAAGACGCTGCAGCTCGGTCAGATTGTTCTAAATAAAAAGAAGCAAACATACTATGAAAAGCCAATATAATCCCAAACGTATTCTTCATAAGGAACACAGCAGTATGTCAAACAGCATAATCAATAACTCAGATTATGCATTTTTTACTACTATGAAAACACAAAATAAAAGTACAATAAAGAAAACATAAAAGTTAAATATTAAAGGAAACATATCTTCTACAATAGCTATAGCGGAGTATCCAAAAATATTTTCATTTGTATTATCCGTTATTTCCATTTGTAATCAAGAACACAAATAACAGACTTACCGTATATTTTAAAAGCACTAATATGTTGTAATAAAAGGAGACCAAGGACCAGCATTTAAACACTATCCAATCTCTAACCCAAATCTTGGCCTGGATCCAGACGTCTGATGACCCTGCCTTAAAAACTCTCTGCTGTCCACTTAATATGTGGCGGATGGCACAGATGTCTGAATAGTAGGAGGAGGGCTTAATTCACCCTCATTGTACTATATACATCCTCGCCAACCCACACCCCGTAGCGGAAATGCTTTCCATGTCCCACTGTCAGAAATGCTCCCAGGATGAAACTCTGGACTAATATACATTCTGGGGATGCAGTTCTGCCCTTTTTCCAAATTAAATACCATTTTCCAGTCCAAGCAATTGGAAAATGCCCCTTTATTGGACGCCTGCATCCAGACCCTAGTCATTTCTGAGAAATTATACTAAATCACAAAGGGGTGAAAGCAGCCCCAACATCAACATTGATTCAGCTAGAAGAATCTAGTATACCATGCGCATGTGTACCAATAACACATGACACATTGTTTACCAATGTCACGTGACACATGTACCAATTACGTGTCATGTTACAGAAACAAATCTCTGAAACTTTAAATTAACTTTTTCAATTCAAATGACCTTCCTTAAAATTGGAGACACACATTAAAAATGTTACCCCCCCCCCCCCCTTGGTGCAACAAGATTACCCCCCCCCCCCACATGGTGATCAACTGCAATATTTTGCTTACCTTAGCTCTATATAATTTAGCCATTTTCAGTCTCCTTAGAACCTCTTCCTTCTCTTCGACTCGCTTTGCCAATGCCCTTCTCTCCTGCAGCCTGTGCTGGGGGCTGGTATATTTAGGGGTGACTGGATTTTCAGTTTGCTGTGAAATTTTGCTTTCTGCCACATCGGCTTCTCCAGGTGAGAGCAAATCACCCCTCTGTCCTGACACCACACTGTTATTTTGGGAGGAGGCATCACTGGCACACTTTTCAGGAATTTCACCCTCATCACAATCAATTTTTAGCCGTTTTGCTACTGTACAAGTAGAACCAAAAGATCTTCGAGATTTCCGGAGCCGTTCCCGGAGAGTTGCGCTCATGGGCTAAGAATACAAACAAAAAAGAATGAATGACACTACTGCCAAATATAGAGAATGGATTAAGATAATTAGATAAGAACATTAAACAAAAAACACACACATGGGTTCTGCAGTCAAACCAAAAATATATTTTTCTTGTCCATTAATGATGCACATAACAATCATTATTCTAGTACACGTCTCAGCCTTCTGTACATAAATCCTATGATAGTCTGAGGACTGCCAGAGATATACGACTCTTCACTAGCTGAATGAGCAGGGACCCATGTCTTAGAAATTGAATAATTTCCCCAAAAATTGTATGCATTCCTAGTCATTTTTAACAGGGATGGATTCATAATCTCCATGAATACTACAAGAATTATTTTAAAATAAGTTACATTTTAGATCACTTTATTTTAAAAAGATGATCCTAACATAATGTCTCTCTTAGTCAGTATTTTAACCATAAATTCTGCCTGCATGTCATGTCAAGTAGTTACCTAAGGCCCCCAAAAACAGAAAACAAGATAGTTAAGTCAATAAGTAAAAATGAAGTGGTATAAATGACTCAGCTATGAAATTCTCATGTCTCCCGAAAAAAAATTTAGATGCCTAACTGTTTAGTCAGGGTCATTAATCAACAGAGTGGGGCAATCATTTCTGCCTGAGGAATCAAGAACATATTTTATTTTTTATTTTTTCTAAATCATAACAACAATTTATGTGTTATGAAGACCATAAAATTGTAGTTTTAGTATTACGTTACATGCTAACTTGTTTTAGATGTCAGCATTTGTCAAACCTTTTAATAGGGCATAATTCATTGGTTTTCTTCCTTGCAAAAGCCACACCAGGCGAAACACGCATTGGTGGTAAGTGCTGTTCACTGTTGGTAATTTTGGCTCAGAAATGCCCGCTCCATACCAATGACTTCTATATCGCTCCTAATATTTGATGATACTGTTTGAAACACCTTAGACTGGACTGGGCACTTCCATAGTAGTGCAGGGTCCGGTACACCCCGGTACAGGGGCAAAGTTCCGCCGTGAGGTGACAGGCACCCGATATAGGTACAGCATACATGTTGAACTAGACCAGGGAATTTTTTACAATGCTAATAACCGTTATACTCTGCACTTGCAATCTATCTGGCAATACTTAAATTAAAGCCTGTTTACATGCACTCCTGTAACCCTGATGTATTTTCATGTAAAACTTTTTGATTGATGTCACAACTAGCAGCAGCACTCTATATATGTGTTTTTAAATATTTCGCCTTCATGATATTTTGGTTGAATCATGTTGAACTTGGTATATAAATTAATATATAATTGATCAAGTGTGCACTTACAAATGGTCTACTTGCTCTCTCCTGCTTTGGAGGGTTTTGTTTCTGTATGTGCTATTTTTAACCACCATTAGTAGCACCCTCTCACTATATATGGGTTGATCTGAGATACATATACAACAAGTGTCTGTGCGGTTAACTCCCTTTTCCCCCTTATTTTATTGTCCATAATTCGTCAATAGTCTGCAGCTATTGGTTAGAGGAGCCCCAGGAATTGCCTCTTTGTATAGTTGCCCAGTTTTCCTAGAACAGAAATCCACACTTTAAAACGAGTACAAAATGAGTAGCCATCAGGAAAGGTTGAAACAAAAAAGCCACAATCTCCAGATCACAGCCTTTTTCAGACTTCCTGCCAGGCTTGGCTAGTTTAAACCATCTTGGTGACTATAGACACAGAGCCATGACTTCTTGAAAAAAGCCTATTATAAGGGAATCACCCTGGTATTATTTCACATTCTTGTTGCATGTGTTCTTCATTTGAGTAAGCTGAACCAATACAGTAAATCCACACAAAAATAAAACAGGGAGGATAGGATTTTAGCTTATTCAAAGCTTCGAAACAGACTGAGACATGAAAAGAACTAGTGGTTTTATTCACAATGCTTAATGGCAGTGGCATGCCCAGTGCTTAATTCCTTTGTTTTTGTGTTACTCTGAAAAGTGCTTTTGCATTTTCTATTTTGTATTATTATTCAGATTTCTTAAATTATAAGAAATAAGTAGAACTTATCTTTATGTTTTAATATGTTTAGTCTATCTTCATATATTGATGTAATAGAAATAATAAACAGTAAAAATTGTTTTTATTGAAACCTGTAAAATAAATCATATCCAAGCCTAATAATTGTTAAAGTTAGAGAGCATTGAAACATGGTGACCAATGTTTCTAATACATAGCAATGTTTTCTAGTATTAATATAAGTAGGATTTTTTTTCTCATTGAAACATTAACGTAAAAAAAATGGTTTTAATAAAAAAAAAAAATAAAGCAAATTTTTTTTTATTTTTTATTGTTTTTGTTTATAAAAAAAACCAAAACACTTTTTTTCCCAACCCTGTTTCCTGCAAAATGAGAATGTACCCAAATCCAGACAATGCAGAGCTTGAATCAGATACATCTCACTTCACAAAATATTTAAGTATTTCGGATGGTTTTGCAAAACTAAAGTGGCCATGTCTTATTATGCTAAGAATTACGCTGAAAATATTACACAATTATTTACAGAAAAATAATAGCAACAATAAACTGCACCCAGTTACAGCATAATACTTATTGGGTTTGACTGGCAAAAAAAAAAAAAAAGTTAATACCAGGGCTGTAACCATCACATGACCAGTTCACATATTCATAACATCACTTTAGCAATGTGGCTGCTGGCTCCTGTTTATTTGTAATATCCAAAAAACTGAGACTAAGCTTAAAGGGAGAGAGAAATGTAAGTGGTAAGAGGGACAGTAAAGCTGGGCACACACTAGAGCGATTATCATCACAGTGTGCGATTCTAGATAATTGTTCCAATTTTCCCGCTAGTGAGAGGTAACGATATCGGTGCCATAGACTATACTATACTCTTCATTCTTACCGTCTTAACAGATTTATTGCTTTGAGCACCAGGGGTACCAAAATACATCTTGGAATTACTAAGTGAAGGAGAGCATGTGGAAGGTGTGTCCATTGTTGCTTCGGTCCAAGATATCCTAATAAAAATAAAAAAAACAGTCAAATAAAATCAGGGTACAAAGAATGAAAAGATTGCAGTCTCCACAGGTATTTCAGAGGTTCTTATTTGTATATTTCTACAGGTCATTAGACAAAGGCACATTTTCAGTACCTGAACAAACCCAATACTTTACCTGCACTTTGCTGAAATGACTGGAAAACACAGGCCTCTGATAAGCACCCTTCCTGCTAAGTAAA
>WWET01001136.1:260433-275631 GCA_011038615.1 Limnodynastes dumerilii | reverse complement strand
CTACTAATGTGATGGCAGTGTGAGATCAGTGGCCCAAAACCATTTAACCCCTTGAAAACACCAGTTACTTATTCAAATCAGTAAAAAGTGCCAATCTGCCCACTTTAATGGCAGTTTTTATGCCCAGAACCATTTTGGGCCAGGCTGAACCTAAGTGAATTTGATGTGGGGCATCCCTACTAATGTGATGGCAGTGTGAGATCAATGGCCCAAAGCCATTTAACCCTTTGAAAACACCAGTTACTTATTGAAATCAGTAAAAAGTGCCAATCTGCCCACTTTAATGGCAGTTTTTATGCCCAGAACCATTTTGGGCCAGGCTGATCCTAAGTGAATTTGATGTGGGGCATCCCTACGAGTGTGATGGCAGTGTGAGATCAGTGGCCCAAAATTATTTAACCCTTTGAAAACACCAGTTACTTATTCAAATCAGTAAAAAGTGCCAATCTGCCCACTTTAATGGCAGTTTTTATGCCCAGAACCATTTTGGGCCAGGCTGATCCTAAGTGAATTTGATGTGGGGCATCCCTACTAATGTGATGGCAGTGTGAGATCAGTGGCCCAAAATTATCCTTTGCTTTGAAAACATCAGTTACTTATTCAAATCAGTAAAAAGTGCCAATCTGCCCACTTTAATGCCAGTTTTTATGCCCAGAACCATTTTGGGCCAGGCTGAACCTAAGTGAATTTGATGTGGGGCATCGCTAGTGATAGAGGGGCAGTGTGAGATCAGTGGCCCAAAATCATTTAACCCTTTGAAAACACCAGTTACTTATTCAAATCAGTAAAAAGTGCCAATCTGCCCACTTTAATGCCAGTTTTCATGCCCAGAACCATTTTGGGCTAGGCTGAACCTAAGTGAATTTGATGTGGGGCATCCCTACTAATGTGATGGTGTGAGATCAGTGGCCCAAAGCAGTTCTTTAATTTAAATCTAAGTATTGTGTGCCCACTTTGATGCCCGTTATGTGCCAAGTTTTACACTTTTTTGGCTGCTTTCAACTGGTTTTTACCTCAGGACATCTGACTGTAATATTATCTATTATTCTATTAAGTTTTTTAATTAAGGGGCATCCCTACGAGTGTGATCGCGGTGTGAGATCAGTGGCCCAAAGCCATTTAGTTCTTTAAATCTAAGTATTGTGTGCCCACTTTGATGCCCGTTATGTGCCAAGTTTTACACTTTTTTGGCTGCTTTCAACTGGTTTTTACCTCAGGACATCTGACTGTAATATTATCTATTATTCTATTAAGTTCTGCATTTTAATTAACCAGTAAATAAGGAAAATAGTTTCCTGGTGAATAAGAAACTGATGAATAAGAAACCAACTTCAGCCCTGAATAAGAAACTGACGAATAAGAAACCAACTTCAGCGGTGAATAAGAAACTGATGAATAAGAAACCAACTTCAGCCCTGAATAAGAAACTGACGAATAAGAAACCAACTTCACGGTTAGTTAAGGTTACCCATGGCATTTGTAAGTGCTATTAAGCACCTAAAAACGGGTGGGATGGGAGATGGACCGGACATATAAGTGTGAATACATGAGTATCTGCACCAATGGGTTTCTCACTGACGTGTGAATCCGGTTCCAGATCATTAATTTCAGAAAAAGCTCACATACGCACACTACCACTGCTGAAAGTGTATCGGAATCAACGAGTTCAGGACGGGTGGGTTGTAGAACTTTAAATTTACAGTACAAGCTTGATTACACTGCCCACGGTATCCAGACTTCTGATTCATCATTGTTTAAGTGGGGGCAGATCAGACGATCTAAATTGGGTATCAGGTATGGAACTCCATACAAACGAGGGAGGTTATTTTTCATGTACTTGAATGTATAACTGCATATCACATCCCCACTGTGGCAGCATTCAGATCTGCAAACACACCGCCATCAGAAGTCTAGATCAGATTCTATATCATTAATACATGTAAATGGTCAATAAAGTACATGCACAAAGCATAATCACCATTTTCATTATACATTATTATTAAGAGTGAACTACCCTGTCTGTACAGTATGTTTGGAGCACTGGAGAAGGAACGTATCTGCATGGCAGTTGTCTGAATGCAATGTGCCATAATGTATACCGATCCTCAGCTGCTGTTCAGTTCACATCTGGTTCGCTTTTAAACCTCCTATGATATACGCAAGATTTTACCAAACACTTTTTTTTTACTTTTAAAACTGATCCTGGCCAGTTAATATTTAATAAAAATTATGAAAATATGTGTAAAGAAAAAATAACAAAAAAAAACCCTTCCATTTGGTGATAATGGAACAGGTTTGTGTTGGCACAAGTACTGTAGGGATGTACATACCAGTCTTAATGCTGGATGTAACCTATTGCACTTCCTATATATTAAAGTTGTGCTCACCTGCCATCCTTATGGCTAATTATGTGATGTTCAAAACTGTTGAGCATTTGTATATAATAAAATTTCTGATTAGCAGCCAATAGCCCTGGATCCATTTATTGCATCTGAAATGTGAAAGGAATGCAAAGTGGAGTCGGGTGTAAAATTTATTGTGTAAACTGACATAATATAGAGACAGGCACACAATTGTGAGGGTAGAGAGAAACACAGATCAGTACCCATTCAAAACTGAAGACAGACAGACAAAATGTCACTGATGCATCCACATGGAGTGAGACTAATATATTATTATTTTTTTTACATGAAGAAAAATACTGACTAATTTTGCTTATTGCACATAAATACCGAACAGCTGTATTTTCAAATTCTGATTTAAATTAAATCTCAGCTCAATTTTTTTACATTTTCATTTATTAACAGGTTTTTATATAGCGCCAATCAGATTATATAAACAGCAGTTTTTTTCAATGTGAAAATTTGCTCCTTTATATACTCTGTTATATATCTTTGTGTCATCTGCAAAAAGGAATACTTTCCCATCCATACCCTGTGAAATGCCACCAATAATGATATTGAATAATACCTAAAATGCATTTCATTTACTACAATCCTCTAATGTCTATCCTGCAATCAAGATTTTATCCACACATCTATCTCCGAATCCAATCCCACATTTTCTGGCTTATTTAACAGTCTGCTATGTGGCACAGTGTTGAAAGCCCTGCTGACTTCTATTTCAGCTATGTCTACTGCTCCCCCCTGATCCAGAGTTTGGGAATAAGTGCAAACCAGGTGCAAGTGCACAGCTTGGTGAAATCATTTTGCAATGCAAGGGGTGCTAAATAATTTGAATTATTTTGCATGCAGGGAAAATACTTTACTTTTTATCATAGAACTCACACACTACATATCATTTTATTTAATTGGTAAATTAAAATTGAGCTAAGAAACTTCAGCTCTCAATTCTAATTCTGCTTTCACTGGTTAAATTTGCCTCCCATTGCAGTTCAACACTTTCACCTAAAAATAGTCTGGATCAGCCCCATTGACTTTTTTGACTGGATCTGACCTCAGTGAACACATGCTGCTTGGGATTCTGTAAGTTTCTGGATTTAGGATATTATACAATTTGTTCTCTTAACAGCATTTCTATTAATATCCCTACTACTTATGTAAGTCTCACTGGTTGGTAGTTGCTAGCTCTTTCTGTACACTGTGCTAGTTCCTGATCCTCATCATTTGGTGATTTCAGTAAATGAGCTGGAGCCACTTTTAATAAAGACAGGCAATTTCTGTATACGCAGTACAAAGAAATTTTGCATCCATTTGATGCAGAATACCTTGCAGTATTTAGTTTACCCAGGGTTGAATGGTCCACTCATCATGTGTACGATATACACATGGTGGGTGGGAACCATAATGGTACAATTCATAATTTCATACATTGCTTTCCGCATGCAGACTATTTAAGGTATGGTTCTGCATGCATCCTTCATCTATCCCTTCTCTTTCTCCCTCTCTCCTCCGCTCACACCAGCAGTCCACCTTCCCCCTCCTTATGTCTTCTGTTAGTTCTTCCCTCCCACATAGTGTGTTAGCTCACGTGACCAGGGCTCTCCATCCTAGTGTTGTTCCTTCCTCCACCACTCCCCCCTCACTTCGTACCCTTTTGTCCCCTTCTGCTACCCTTTTACCCCATCCCCACCTAGTGGCTCCCTCTCAACCTCTCACTGCGCTCTCTCCGATGCTCCCTGATCTTCCAAGCTTGATACCTCGCATTTTGCCTTGCGTTCTGTGCTTGCTTCACTTTATTGTATTTTTATAGTTATATTGTATTTAATATTTACTATGATGTCCATCCCTACCCTGTATGTCTGTACTGTATTTTGTACGGCGATGCGGACACCTTGTTTCAACTTATAAATAAACGATAATAATAATAAAAATGTGAAAGGCCCATACCTTGAAGGAGAGTGCAGGGTTTGTGCACTCCCACATATGGAACTATTGATAGCAAATTCCATATATTAGCCTCCATTGCTAATAATTATGGTTCCGGTCCACCATGCTAGTTCTTTACTTTAGCAGTTTGTTGATTTTTGGTTCTGTGCTAGTTCATGACTCTGGGTCGTTGGTGACGGTTTAAGTTCCTAGCTCTGGTCCTGTCCCAATGTAAAAATAATATCTAAAGTAGATATATTAAAATAACTGCTTATATGAATGCCAAGTGATTATACAGGAAAAGAAGCCAATGATCGCCATCTGGTGGCGGTACCTAGTCAAGCTGTAAATTCCCGTTCCCAATAGCAATTTTCTATCTTTAGATTATTTCGAACAATGATACAGCCGCTATTCTTCCAGTGGCTATATCATGTTCGAAATAGTGCCTGCCGGACGGGCAACTACATCCTGTCTGTTGGGCACACACTACATATTTTATAAACAATTTAATATCTTTAAAAGATTTTATTTAAGATTTGAAGTCCAGATCAGCAGTATGATGCTTCTGAACACACTACAATAAAATTTACTGACAGATCTGCAGTTTTCTCTCTCCTAACCCCTATGCATACAAAAGCGTCACTACTTCAGGAAGAGGAAGAACAATTGTCTGAAAGAAGGTAAGATCCTCATACACACTACACATTTCTTTTTTTCTCAAGTGTTTTTTATTGAGCATTTTGAATATTTTAAATCACATACAGAAAGAAAAAAACATAAAAAAAACTAACAAAACAACTGAACATGTAACAAGGATACTTGAATAGTTTCATTATAGAAGCAATACAGTGTTTTACTCTCTGCCCTTGAGGTAGGTTACACAATAAGTTAAAACATTGGATATATTTACAGTGTAACAAGCAAGTCATCTAAAAAGGATTAAACATCCACATACATTTAAATATTAAATACTATATCTTAAACAGAGTGGTTGCCATTAATTATCGTAAAATGATCAGTGGTAGGTGTTAAAGAGTGTACTGTGTCGAGCTGAGAAACAAATTGGGCAATACCCGAATAGAAAATGGAGTCGATCCAGGGGTCCCACACCTTATGAAATTTTTCCGTGCGTTCCTAAGTTTGTAGACATGTTTCTCATGTGCAATGCATTCGTTCACCAATGTAACCCAGTCACTGCTTTTAGGCGGGTCCTCGGCCAGCCATTTACTGGCTATAATCACTTTTGCCAGAGAAAAAAGAGAAAATAAGCATTTATGTGTGATTTTGTAGATGTTGTCCACAAGTGAGATGCCAAATAGACAAATTTTCGGGCATAGAGGGAGAGATATCTCTAGTGTACTAAGTGAGACATTTCAAATTTTTTGTCAGAATCGGTGTACTAACATTTTTAACGATATGAGAACGAACAATGCAGAAGAGCTGAAGGCCGCTATTGAAGCAACCTGGGGGCAGATCCAGAACAACGCTTGTGAGTGAATTTACGCGTGGCGGACATGTAAAATCGCGTTTTGGTAAGTACTGCGCATGTGCACAATAGAAAATACGCTCCGTAACGTAGCGTAATTGTCCTGTAAATCCGTACGTGTGGGCATGCCAATTTTATATGAAAAATACGTCTGAAATACCCTATGTAGGCGGGGGTTTGTTTTTAAAGTGTACAGTATGGGCGTGCTTAGCTGCGTAAATACGTGTTGCCCATCTGCACGTGCGCGGGTGACATCGGTTACGTGGACAAAAGTTAAGGTAGGGTTTGGAGAGCGGATCTCGGACAAAATACGTACATTCAAGGGGAGTGTATAGAAGGTACGCACGCGTAAATACGCTACGCAAGTAAACATAGTGAAAGCGGAGTTCTGGATCTACCCCATTGCGACATAGTTTGATCGTTAAAATTGGAAAGTTTAAAGCAAAGTTTTGCATTTCACAATGATCAGGCACCTAACACGCTATCATTCCAAATACTCATTGAGTGTGATTGGAAGAATAATCGTTAGAAAAGCTACTCTTTTCTTTTGTTGTAACTTTTAATGTGAGCAGACACATTTAGTAACCCATACGAAAATAGATAATTAGTGATAATAATTTATCGATCGGTTACCATGGGCAACACCTTCAGTTTTCTATTTTGAGGTCTTCTTTATATCAACAAATATTTTAACTTTAAGTTATCCTAATTTGTTTAGTTTGCATAATAACTTTGTAAAAATCCATTGTATATGTAATGAAAACATGGTTACTCAATGAGTAGCACTTGTGCCTCACAGCACTGAGGTCATGAGTTTGATGGCCCAGACTAAGCCTTATCTGTGTGGAGTTTGTATGTGTTTGTCTGCATGGTTTTTCTCCGGGTGCTCAGGTTTCCTCTCACTTGCCAACATGCTGGTAGTTTAATTGGCTGAAGACTAAATGAACCCTAGTCTGTGTGTGTATATATGCGTTTAGGAACTTTCAATTATTACTCCTGGGCTAAACCATGTTGATTGCAGGGGAGTCATATTTAATCTGTTGCAAACAGTATTAGAGATGAGAGGTGATGTTTCCTATCCCAAGTCTAAATAACAGTGTGATAGTAAAGCTGGTCAGTATCTGTGTGCAGTAAGCAATCAAAAGATATATCCCTGCATGCAAAGAATACAATTACCTTGACTCCCCCTGCAATCAACATGGTTGAGCCCAGGAGTAACTCATTTCAAGCACTTACTTAAGTCTGGATCCAGCCCTTAGAATGTAGCTTCAATGGGGCAAGGACTGATGTGAATGTGAAATATTTTTGGAAAAGTGCTAGTTAATCTGATGGTGCTATATAAAAACCTGTATATAAATATATAAATTTAGGTTAAGAATGTTGGGATCACATTATTATGGGACTTATGATCTATTTATATGTATTATAGACAGATGTCAGTGGTTCATACCTCCTGTGGAAGCTACACAATTAGGTTCAGTGTTTGGTTAAGTTGTAACATGTCTGTAGATTAATGGCTGAGTAATAGCATAGTTAATGTGATCATCACATGGCGAAATCTATAACTTCATGTGAACAGAAATCATGTTTTCTCACTTTGTCTTAGCCAATGGGTAGAGTAGGTTGTCCTCTTGATTAGCATCTCCTTCCTACAATTAGCTCTTTTCTAAGCAGCATTTTACTCAAGATTTTGTGTCCAATCCTTATTCTAGATTTTTAAATTCAAAGTAATGTACATTCATTTCATTTTTTCAAGTTACAAGCCAAAGTGGTGTTGGTATCTTATTTCAAAACTAAAGATAGGATTTCTTGTCCTTCTCGTTCTGATATATCTTACTGCAAAGTGCATACTCCGCACAATTTTCAGTGCCTAAAGCTGAAGGTGGAGCGTTATTAAATGCCTCACCAGCTGCTGCGGTCATCTTGGAGCTCCTGCGTAATGCCTAAGGCTCTGTTTTTGCTGGCAGATGACTTCCCAACAGCTCGCTACAACAGTGTTCTGACTTGTTTATAGCCCATCGATAAAAATGTTATCAAGAAAAGTGTGTTGTGTTTTTTTTTTTTCTATTTGAAAGGGAACAACAATGTTTTGTTTCAAAAGTGTAGAATACTTTTTGAATTGAGAAACACAAATGGAAAGAAAAATACACAAATATTTTGAAAGGAGGATCTAATCTTTTAGAGACATCTGTCAGTAGAAGCCAAAAATTTGCTTATCTAAGAAAACTGTCACTGTGCAAGGAAGTATTAGACTTAAGGCAATTGTTAGGGGCTTCCATGCTGTCTTTCAATATGCTAGAGGTACCTTGCAAATGTATGTTTACATAAAAGTACAGTGCAAAAAAAGAATTTGGTTTCCGTTCCATTGCTACAAATTATATCACATAGTGGTATTATATTTTATGCTGCCAAGAAGAAATTTGGACCCCCCATAGTAGACTGTCCTAGAGAATTGTCTTCTGCCGCTAAGCAGCGGTGCACCATAAAAGGGGTCTGTTCAAACCATTGAGGACAGGCATGGCCCTCACACACACAGTACATAGATTCTCCCTACCTCTGTCTCACATATACACAGTGCACCCCATATTATATTCTCACTACATCTATCTGGTACATACACAGTGCACCCCATAATACATGCTCCCTACCTCTATCTCTCATATACACAGTACACCCCATAATACATTCTCCATACCTCTATCTCACACATACACAGTATACCCCATAATATATTCTCCCTACCTCTATCTCCCATATACACAGTACACCCCATAATACATTCTCCCTACCTCTATCTCTCACATATACAGTGTCCCCCCCATAATACATTCTCCTCTATCTTACTCTCTATCTCTTCTAACTCACACATACACAGTGCACTGATTTTGCATTCTCCCTACCTCTATCACACACACACACACTGCACCTTATAATACATTTTCCCTACCTCTATTTCACACACACACAGTGCCCCCCATAATACATTCTGTCTACCTCTATCTCACACACACACACACACACCGTGCCCCCATTATACATTCTCCCTACCTCTATCTCACACACACACAGTGCCCCCCATAATACATTCTGTCTACCTCTATCACACACACACACAGTGCCCCCATTATACATTCTCCCTAACTCTTTCTCACATACACATACACCGTGCCCCCATTATACATTCTCCCTACCTCTATCTCACACACACATACACAGTGCACCCCATAATACATTCTCTCTACCTCTATCTCACATGCACAGTGCACCCCATAATACATTCTCTCTACCTCTATCTCACACACACAATGCACCCCATAATACATTCTCTCTACCTCTATCTCACACCGACACAGTGTACGCCATAATACATTCTCTCTACCTCTATCTCACACACACAATGCACCCCATAATATATTCTCTCTACCTCTATCTCACACACAGTGCGCCCCATAATACATTCTCTCTACCTCTATCTCACACACACAATGCACCCCATAATATATTCTCTCTACCTCTATCTCACACACAGTGCGCCCCATAATACATTCTCTCTACCTCTATCTCACACACACAATGCACCCCATAATATATTCTCTCTACCTCTATCTCACACACAGTGCGCCCCATAATACATTCTCTCTACCTCTATCTCACACACACAGTGCACCCCATAATACATTCTCTCTACCTCTATCTCACACACACAGTGCACCCCATAATACATTCTCTCTACCTCTATCTCACACACACAGTGCACCCCATAATACATTCTCTCTACCTCTATCTCACACACACAGTGCACCCCATAATACATTCTCTCTACCTCTATCTCACACACACAATGCACCCCATAATATATTCTCTCTACCTCTATCTCACACACAGTGCGCCCCATAATACATTCTCTCTACCTCTATCTCACACACACAGTGCACCCCATAATACATTCTCTCTACCTCTATCTCACACACACAGTGCACCCCATAATACATTCTCTCTACCTCTATCTCACACACACAGTGCACCCCATAATACATTCTCTCTACCTCTATCTCACACACACAGTGCACCCCATAATACATTCTCTCTACCTCTATCTCACACACACAATGCACCCCATAATATATTCTCTCTACCTCTATCTCACACACAGTGCGCCCCATAATACATTCTCTCTACCTCTATCTCACACACACAGTGCACCCCATAATACATTCTCTCTACCTCTATCTCACACACACAGTGCACCCCATAATACATTCTCTCTACCTCTATCTCACACACACAGTGCACCCCATAATACATTCTCTCTACCTCTATCTCACACACACAGTGCACCCCATAATACATTCTCTCTACCTCTATCTCACACACACAATGCACCCCATAATATATTCTCTCTACCTCTATCTCACACACAGTGCGCCCCATAATACATTCTCTCTACCTCTATCTCACACACACAGTGCACCCCATAATACATTCTCTCTACCTCTATCTCACACACACAGTGCACCCCATAATACATTCTCTCTACCTCTATCTCACACACACAGTGCACCCCATAATACATTCTCTCTACCTCTATCTCACACACACAGTGCACCCCATAATACATTCTCTCTACCTCTATCTCACACACACAATGCACCCCATAATATATTCTCTCTACCTCTATCTCACACACAGTGCGCCCCATAATACATTCTCTCTACCTCTATCTCACACACACAGTGCACCCCATAATACATTCTCTCTACCTCTATCTCACACACACAGTGCACCCCATAATACATTCTCTCTACCTCTATCTCACACACACAGTGCACCCCATAATACATTCTCTCTACCTCTATCTCACACACACAGTGCACCCCATAATACATTCTCTCTACCTCTATCTCACACACACAATGCACCCCATAATATATTCTCTCTACCTCTATCTCACACACAGGAAGCTGAAGCGCTGTGTGGTAGGTGGAAAGTATACTGACACTACAGAGATGTGTTACGCGCCCTCTATACTATCCAGACTTCTGCACAATCCGCATTTTAAGTGCTTGACGGCATGGAAGTTTTAAGGTAGGATCCTCATATCATAAATCAGTAAGAGCATAGGGAGTGGCCTCCCCTCACCCCCTTTTATTTCTATAGCCATCATTAAAGACCCCCTTTTATGTTTTCAGCCATGATTGCGTAATTAAGCTTCGGATGCGGGTGAGGCATTTAAATCGTACAGTATAGGCGTTCTTATGCACTTACGTACGTGAAGCCCTTACGTACGTCAGTTGTTATTCTTTGAAAAGTTAAGGTAGGGTTTGGCAAGCATAAAATGGCCAAAGTACGTACGGCCAAGGGGAGTGCCTAGGGGAGTGCATAGTAATTACGCTAGCGTAAATACGCTACGCTTTGTAACGTAATTAGCTGATAGGTCTGGATGTACCCCATTGTGTTACTGACACTGAGTATTTACAATCTTACTCTCATTGGGTTGGATACAGACTTAAGAAGGAGCTTAAAATTAGTTACTTCTGGGTTAAACAATGTTAAACAATCATATTTCATCTGTTGCAAACAGTATTAGAGTTGAGAGATGATGTTTCTTATCCCAAGTCTAAATAACAGTGTGATAGTAAAGCTGTTCAGTATCTGTGTGCAGTAATCAATTCACAGATATATCCCTGCATGCAAAGAATACAATTAACTTGACTCCCCCTGCAATCAATATGGTTTAGCCCAGGAGTAACTAAGTTCAAGCACTTAACTAGGTCTGGATCCAGCCGAATGTCTTTTCCCAGTATCCCCGGGATACACCATTACCTTTATGTAGTCACCTGGTGGATTGATGTCATGTCTAGAGGACCAGCTATGTTTAATGGATCAGCCAGAGAGGTTATCATTGTTTTTTTTTACTTTGAAAGAAAATATTTGTTTTGTGCATGTTCCACTAAAAGGCCATTGTATGTAACAATTGTGTTGTATGGAGCAAATAAAAGGCATAATACATCTGACACATTAAACAGGACTATTATTCATTGCTTCACTACATTTATAAGATGCATAAGGGAAAAGTCATGGCTTTGTAATAGGGCTCATGTCTGTCATGACTAAAACCTGGCACCACCCTATTACCCTCAGCACCAGTAATGTGTCTGCCATAGATGCCTTCAGCACTGAGTAACTTTCACAGCTCATATGAATTCACGTCTGTGAGAATATCAAATTATAGAATCTGACTACAGAAACCCATAGATCTGCAGTTCAAATATCAACAAATAATCCAGTGATCCACATGCGGATTTAAAGACCTCTGTGCGTATGGTACATGTGGCAAGCTTGTAATAAAGAGATATTTAGTGACCTCTAAACAATGCAAGTAGAATCCCAGTGACCACCCAATACAGAGAGCCATGGAACCATGATACATAAGGGAAAAGATCCTGGGGTGCCCAAAAACAATTCAGTTCAATGTTGTTTATTTTAGTGAGTGAAGTGATAAGATTTCAATTGTTTTATAATTATTGTTAGCAGATGGACTGAAACTTGTCAAGAGTATATATATATATAACTCTTCGGGTGTCGATTCCCGCTAAGAATGGCCCTATCTCAATGAGGCATAGCAATCGAACACGGTGCTCCGATAGGTAAGTCTAAAAACTAACCCCAACCCTTCCCCTAATTCTGATCCTAACCCTTCCTTTCCATTACCCTAACCCTAACCATTCTTTACCCGCTGCCTAACCTTAACCCTCCCTTCCCCGTTGCCTGACCCTAACCCTCCCTTCCCTGCTGCCTGACCCTAACCCTCCCTTCCCCGCTGCCTGACCCTAACCCTCCCTTCTCCCTAGCCTAACCCTAACCTCCCTTCCCCGCAGCCAGACCGGTACCCTCTCCTTCTATGGCCCTAACCCTCCCTTTCTAAGAGCCTAACCTCCACCCTAACACTAAAAGTCTCCGGAGAGGTTACTCACCTCTCCAGAGCTGTCAGCGGAGGGTCAGTATGCCGATCGGCATACTCACCCATCGGCTGTCTCTATTTCTAAAGGCAGCCCATCAGTGTTAAACTTGGGCATTAGGAATCATTTTATATCATGCACATATTGTCAATGCAGACATGTTTCTTTCAGTACTGCAGTCATATTCCTCACATGTTCATTTAGATGTCACTAGATGATGAGAATACCAAGAAAGGAATCTAGCAGCCCTGTGTAAAGAAGCAACTGCCAGGAAGTCTATTTAGCAACTTGGCACAGACACTGATGCTGGCACAGATTCCAAGTTACCATAAGATTATTTTGTACCTGCAGGTACAAGTTTGAGGCTGCAGTGCTGATTAATACAAAACAAAGCCCTGGCATGATGCATCTTGTAATAAACTTATTTCAGAGACATTCTGGCAGCTGCGGGCAATGTGAAAAAGACAAATTCATCAGTGCAGTGTGAACTTTTCTCATCCCTCCCTTCTACAAGAGTTACTAAGACATGGAAATTAAGGACAAGATATTATTCATATGCCCAGAAGGACCATTCTCACTTTATCTCCCTTGTGTACTTAGGGACTCAGTCATCAATAAAACGTGTGATTGTTCTTTTCTTTGTATTAGGTACAACATGGGCTAACCATGTGCCAAATCTATTACACAGCTTTATGAGAGTTAAATACCCTATCCCCATGCAAAACCCCGATCATCACAAAGAAGGAGTGAACCTAAACGTTTTAGAGAAGCGCTGCCACACAGTATCCCCAGCAGAAAATGTCATTCCTGGCTGCAAACGCCTGTCTCCTTTTAACTAGAGCAGACGCTTGCACCCGATTACCAGATGTCGGTAACATTAGAAAGAGCCCTATACAAGTGCAATTAAAGACCCAGAATTAGCATGCCCTCCAACATGAGCCATTCCATTAGGTACAAAAGACTCTGCTCCTCATTTTCCAGCTGTCAGTTACTATGGCAACCACCTTTGTTGAAGAGACAAATAGTATTTTTTATATATCAGTTAAGGCATTTCACCAGGCAAGTGACTGTTGGAAGCTCAGATGTGGAGTATATTGTACCTAATGGAATGGGTCATGTTGGAGGTTCTGAATTAGTGTCTGGCACCATTATCGAAACCTTTCACTAGCAGGAAAATCATCCTGTTTATTGGATATTTCCGGCTGTGTCCAATAATAGTTTTAGGGTATAAGCAGTTTTATCTAGTGTATCGATCCGGAGCTGCAGTTGAATTCACTTCTGGATGAGTTTAATTTTACTTCCAGTTCAGTCTTATTTGCAATATAAATAGGGTTCTCTTATCTGCTCACAATGGAGGCTGACATACCCTATGGTTACACCAGGAACTGCCTGATAACCAGGTCTATCTATCCACTGCCATATCTTGACCTGATAAAAGAGACAGATTGAGCATCTTGATCAATGGAGCAAATCCTTTGGACCATGTACTAGAACAGTGTAAAATGGACACTATCCTCCATTTTGTGTGCTTTAATGTACACATGTTATTTAAATAGTGTAGAAGTAGGTAGCTCAGGAATTCTGTTTAATGGACATTTTTTTATGAACTCCTCCTAAGTATACAGTGCATGTGTAGCATGAAGAAAATAATGATAACAAAGACCAATTAACTTGCTTAAAAAAAGATTAGAACATAAAGGGATTTACGGCTCTGTTGTTGTTGGGGTATATAGGTCACAAGGTCCGCTTCCCAGCCTCACCTACAACACTAACTGCAGAAGTGCCTGTATTGCCCTGGTCAGCTCGACATCGAAATAAGGGATCCTGGCTTCCTACTGAACATTAATAAACAATAAAAAGCAGCTGAATTCATCATTCATGTATTTTTTCATATATTTTTTAATAAATATAAACTTTTCATTAAGATTTGTGTGCTGTCTACTTCGACTTCATATATCCAAACAACCTGCAGGTTCCAACTGAACAGACCATTTTGTCCGCAATGTGAAAGTTTTTGCCAGACTTTGCACGGTAATCAGTCCAATCAACCCATAGTTGGTACAGTCCATTGTCCTATAGTGTATGCCCAGTCTGTCAAATTACATAGCTAATCCTTATTTATAAATACTGGACTGGATAAATTTATAAAGTGGATGGGCCAATTAGCTCTTATCTGCCATCTAATTCTTTGTTAATGTTTCCAGACTTCCGTACTTCTGGGAATTTCCATGTGCTTTTGCCTGAAAACAGAAGATAGGCCCTGGCTGTCAGAAGTTCTGTGTGAATAAGGGGTTAAGGGGTTAAGAGGTGATGGTTATATAGATGTTGGACATTCTGGGCCTGATTCAGAGATACGATTTCCACGGCACTTAGGAGCGTATATTTAAGATCCTAGAAAATTCGCAAAACTGCGCATGCGTAGTAA
>WWET01001136.1:225880-239324 GCA_011038615.1 Limnodynastes dumerilii | reverse complement strand
ATTTAAAGTGTACAGTATGGGCGTGCTAAGCTGCGTACGTTCGCGTAGTCTGTACGCCCGTTAGCGGACGTATTCTGTTACGTTAGGAAAAGTTAAGGTAGGGTTTGGGTCGCGTAATTTGAGAAAATACGTCCGTGCAAGGGGTGTGCCGTGGGGAGTGTATTGACCTTACGTGTACGAAAATACGCACCGCTAAAATACGTACGCACACACGTAGTTCAGAATCTACCCCATTGTCAGTATTTATATATAAGTATTTTACAGCATATAAACAGAAAAAATATAATTTTCACCCCTTACAGTGCAACACACTTTTTGCTGTTACTCTCAAATTCTGGATCTTATAATTAGACATTTAGATGACAGTGAACATGACTCTTTTTCCCAAATTGTCCTCTGTTTTTAACCTCAATACAACTTCAGTTCATTTCCTGTCTGTTCATCGTGTGTACAAGATACACGAATGGTAGGTGCGATCCTGAATGGTAATGGTACAGTAAGGATGTTCCAAAGCCCTAACGTACGATCCTTTACTCTGTACGTTGCCTTCTGCATGAAGAATATGTATAGTAAGGCCTGTATGTGCAAAGGGAGAATGAGAGGTGTGCACTCTCCTCGCATATACAGAATTCTGGATAGCAAATGTTCTATTCAGTTATTATTTTACAGTCTATTCTTGGTGTGGTTGGGCTGTTATTCATGATTGGTCTTATAAGTCAGAAAATTCACACAGAGATCTCCCCATTGCTGAGGATACTACTCCTGACTATATGGTGGAGAAAAGAACATTTCTCGTGGACTAAACTTTGTATTCTTAACATGTAAATATTTTATATGGGTTCACCATAAGGGCACCAGCAAATGTGCCTCTCCAAATCTAGGAGCAACATCAGGGAACAAAAACCAGATGACCATACAAGCCCCCTCCCCCTCCTTCCCAGATTTGTCCCACCAAGCCAAAATGCCAGAGCAAGAGAGACTAGTGCAGAAAATAACATGAGGGTTAGGGGAAAGAACCATGAAAGTGTTCTACTATGTCACACAGTGGCCCCTATGCAGAGGTCTGTGTACCCCCACTGACGTGATGTGTTTGTGATTGACTTTCTACTGTGTTTGTGCTGTGTTCCATTCAGACCAGAGAGTAACTTAAGCTGCGACCTCTTGCATTCTGAAGGTCATGTTTAAGTCCAGGGGGCTGACACTTCACGTCCTATTTCTGACCCACATATGTATTGTTCATGCAAACACACAACCATAATTATGTAATCACTGCTGGTGAATGGTTTTGTCCATTTTTTTCTATATACAGTAAAAAAACGAAAAAAAATTTCATCAAGAAAACCGTTATATTATTTCATATAATACAATTATCACATCTCCCTTGAAACAATTCATTCTATACTGTGTTACACTACATTCGTGCAACATATTAGGTAACGCAGCTGCATTGAATTGGGCTGCTATGTGCCCGTAATGGAATGGCATCCAGAGGAACCGCTATGTACACTTTGGAATTAAACATACCACCCTCACAATGACGGTCCTCAAGTTCAGCACCTGCACTGCGCTAGGGAATGCGTACAGATCTGGAATGGAGCCAGTGGGGGATTTTCGGGCACATTCCGGAAGAACGTCCTACCTGGGCTTTCTCAGAATTCTCAACCAAGAGGCCAGAGGACCAAGGCTGCCCTGACCATCAGAAGGGCTGCCACCCCACCTGATGAGTTCAGATACTACACTTGATCTTATCCATAAGGTTTAGGAGCAACCCTGGGGCGTTGTAATACCTAATATGGTGGGAGGAAGAATGTGCATTAAATAGTTCTATAAAAACGTCCCTGTTTAGGCCACCCTGGAGGTTCACATACTATGACTAATACAGAACCGGAAATAATTGCAACATTCTTCACCAAATTCTTTTCCACATCTTTTGTAGGACAACCAAATTATGTGTGATACCAGTGACGTGGATCAGAAGAATAGTCTGTTCAGGAAACATGTCTCTGATTTCCTTGGCATTATCCATATGAAATAATGGGTGAAAATGCATATCATCTACCATACAGCAGACTGCAAACATAAGGAAATTAGTTCTGAGGATTGACAAGGATGATGTGCGTTGCTGAGACTTGTCTGATTAGGATACGTACAGAACACCCTCTCTGTGTCATTGTTAGGTTCAGCCCATGTAGTAGGTTCGTCCCAATTTATTTTGTGCTTCAGAAAACATCACTATGGCAACCAGCTTCCGCTCTCAACCTCTCAAAACTTGTGCTAAAGTTGTATAGTATTGAGTTACATGAGCAAGTGCAGTGTATGTAGTCTACCAGAAGTGTAACTGATGAATACGTTGATGTGTCATGATGCCATGCAGGAACAGTCACACAAATGTGGTGGTAACAGGTCTCCAAACAATGTTTAAGTTATATGCAGTGGAGGGGATAAGTTGTCTATGTTTTTCATTGGAATTTACAGAAATTAGCTTTTCAGTCATATACATATTTTACCATTTTGGTTTTACATTTTGCAACCTTTTAAATCCTACAGTATCTCTGTTAAAAACCACTGGCATAGCTGTAGAAAGTGTTAAAATGATTAATTAATGCAGGTTGTTCTAAAATCAATGGCTGCCCCTTAGGATGAACAAGAGTGCCCCACCAAATACTTGTCAGAAACTAAAGCCAGTTCAACATTATGGGATGTCCCCTGTGACCAACAAAATTCATTGGTTGCAAAGGGCACAAACCCTGCCTGGCAATCGTGGCTATCATCCTTCCTCCATGCAGTGATCCTAATAGGCTCAGCCCATTGGTTAGTGGGTTAAAGGGCAATTTTGACGTTATTAAAAGCGGCAGCAGTTTCCATTCCGCTATTTTGACAGTGATAATACCATATTGTCAGCTGTATCATTGCAGACAGGATTTGAACATTTATTTCGGCATAAGTACAATGCCGAAAGTACCTCTTCCCGATACCTGCTATGCCTGTGCCGAATTCTACTGTTCCCAGTCCCTTCTGTGCTCTGCTGTTCTTCCACGATTAGTGGTTAGGGTTAGAAATCAAGGTTAGGGTTGGAGTCAGGATTATTGTAATGCAGAAACATTTCGGCATTACAATATTCAATTACACAGCGTCATATAGAAAAATGCTGATGACATTTTAGTGCCAACATGTTAACTGTTGGCATTCAGATCATAAGAACAGTAAACCCTCAAAACTAATCAGTCTGTGCCATACACTGTATAAAATCGAGTCAATAGGCCATCCTAATTGTTCACTGGACCACAAACTTTCATTGTTTGTATGCAATGTAAATGTATTTGGTTGGAATTAGCAATCGAATGTTACTGGCAAACGTAGTCACGTGACCACAACATAGCAATGAATGTAACCTATATTAATATCACTCTCGGATTCCTAGATTCCATTGAGCTTCACAGTATAGACATTAAGTTGTACATGGACATTGCCAGTGATGGGCCCAAAGTCATGATCATTTTCTGCCTTGTACACAACTGTTAAAGACAGAATATAGGAGGGTCTTAGTTTGAAAAAAGACAGTCCATCTTCACCAATGAGGTGCCACGATATTGGAAGGTTCTGAGACCCTGACCTTTTGAAAAGCTTTAACGTGTTACTTGTAATGATGTCTTTGATCACCCTGCTCACTGTATATATATAACTAAGATCTTAGTTTAGAAAGATATTTGGTAAGTGACCCACAATTGGGACTCTAAAGTTTAGAGTTAGGACCACCCAACAGAGAAGCCTTGTAAGTGGCGGGTGGCTTATATCACATATCTGCAGATATTTGTAACTAATTCTCTGACTTTTATTTTATAGGTAGAAGATCGTGATTAGTAACCGGGTAATGGCTAGAGTGCCAGGCCATGTTTGTTTCTTGTGCAAATTCCCCTTGCCTTGTGCACCTGCTGTATATATTACTTTAGAAACTGATTTGAAGCAGCCTCTATCTTGGATGTATATATATATATATATATATATATATATAGCTTGCCGGACGGTGAAGCATCCTTGTATTCATATGCTGGTAACAAGCTGCACAACACAACAGCAGGGGTATTGGCTGTCTTGGTTGCCCCCCTTCACCTTTGGGCCCCTAACATGTCATACCCCCTATACCCACCGTACCGTACAGCTTCCTGTGGCCTGACTGTCTACAGCAGGTCACCTCCTATATCCACTGGACTCTCCCATCTACCTGTAGGTTCCAATCAACATTCAGGCAAAAGCTTTAACTAATTATATCAGTGATATCTACTGAATCAGGACACAATGATAGATGTGTCAATTTTGTCACCCAAGTGCTGTAGAACTTCAACTCTTCTTCATCACCTCCCTGACATATGCAATAAAATGTTACAATGATGAAAACACTTGGACCGGATCCTGAGAAAGGGACGCATAGGGACCAGGAATCGCAGGCCTGCAATATCCCTGCTTACAGGCAGTAGCATAACTACGCATAAATTTCCTTCTGATTTTCAATGCCTCCCTTACTTTTTCTGACTCTTGCTTATGTAATATGGCATCAGTCTGGATCTCTATCAGTCAATTGCGATATCAACCCAGCTCTGTCGGAAAGTGTTGGAATGGTCTGAACCATTCAGAATGCTTTCCAATCTGGAACACTGATTTATGTATATGCGCGTACCGCAATCCGATCTGAACGCACCAGAAAATAGGGCAGAATCTTTTGATCCTGGCCTTTGTGCACTGTATTATTACCGTATATTGCCAGCAGCACACATACAATCTGTGGAATGCAACAATAAACTTGTGTTCCTGACAAGTATTTTATTTCTCTCCATTTACTGTACCCTCAGTCCCACCGTCCCAGGCAGGTGCAGCCTCCCAGAGTTTGCATCCTGAAGGCAGAGATTTTTATTTTTCTTCTTCATCCCTTTCAGATTATTGGGCTGAGTTAAAGGGTGGGGCAAAAAAATGAAACCTATGACACACCTTTGTCAGGACTTGTCTGGAAATGAAGGCACTGTGGGGAGAATGGGATATACAGACTGATTTAGAGAAAAGTGAACATTCTTGAGGCATCAGTCAGCCTCAACACACCTCGGAGGACGGGTAAATAAGTGTAGGTGGGCAAACAAATATAAAAAGGAAAAGTTTTGGGGGAGACATACATAATTTGGCCTCCCTTGTTTCCAGAGGTTCTTCATCTGTCAGAACAACCTTGGTATGTATAGAAATGACTGCTTGTATTGCTATACTGTATTTAATGTCTTTTAATCATTTTTGTGCATTAACAGTAAGGGCACTATGTGCTAAGTATAACATGTTGTAATATTACCTCTTCTGATATCATACTATGCCTGTTGCTTGCAGACTACAACAGCTTGGCATGCTTGCAACTGAACTATATGTGCTATATAGCATTAAGCATCCAGCATGTAGTCAGCTGTGATTCCAGGCGATAGCTGGATATCTATTAATGCATGCACTTGGCTTTATACTGAATACTAGGTAGTGATGCATCAGGCAATGGAGCTTGTGTTTATTGCAACATGTATCTTGGTTCAGGTGTTTGTTGAGAGTTAAAGCGCTCACATCGTTCTTGTTTGACATTTCATTCTTGGTGTATTTACTAAGGTGCTGTTATCACAGGGAGGGAGTCCGTGATTCTGGACTTTTGGACTCACCACTTATTTTAATGGAATCATAATAGCAGTCTAGTTCAGTATGAAATATTTAACAATTTCCACATGAGCTTCAATGCTTAGATTATCGATTACTATGTTATAGTGTGTATATTGTGTTGTATAAGTGTAAACTCTTTCTGATAAGGATTATTTTTTCCTGGTCTTTATCAATGTGCCTTTATATTAATTTTATCCTGTATGTACTGTAACAGGATTAGTTTAATTAATAATAATTAAAACGATAATAATATTAATCATAATGTTCCCTGATTTGCATACAAATTATACCACAGATGCAATAAACATGTCATAATTTACTAAATAACAGCTCTACTAAACGCTGAGAAAGAGTAAAATTATTATCATTATTATTATTATTATTATTATTATTATTATGCAGTTACTGTCAATGTAGCACTGTCACTCATTCACCACTCATCCCATCATTCTTTGCCAGGTATTAGCTATGTGTAAGAAGTTGGGGAATGCTGGGAGTTGTAGTTTCATAACACCTGGAGTGCTGAAGATTGCCAATTTCTGACTTAATAAGTGTTATGTTGTCATATTGTTTCATATTGCTTCTGATTTTATAATAATGTCTGGACCCTTAGACTGGTTTTCTGTTCAGCGTAGTGACTGTTGCTTCTTTTTTTATCATTTCTGCAGTTTGTTATTTTGCTGTGATCAAAGCAACAGACTCACCTAGATAACTCAGCATTACCTATGCTTCATACCTTTCAAAGTTTAAAGGGAACTGACATTTGCATCCATTTTTTTTTTTTTGCCTTAAGCATCTTTACACATTTACAGATTGCTAAAGCTGCTAGAAGCAGAATCAAGCTTATATGACTGTGAAATCTTCACTAGATCATTTATACCACAGCCATGTTCACACATTTATAAGCAGACAAGTAGAAATCAGGATTCACAATACAGTGAAATGTTTGTGCAGGATGAGTGTAATTCAGAGTATCTGGACTGTGCTAGGTGAGAATTAGAAGACTTGTTAGAGGTTTGTGCTGTTACATCACCCCTGTAAAACCACACACTACATAGAGGAACAGTAAATCTACTGTTTCTCGCTAGCAACAAACTTTGTTGCTAGAAGCAACCGAAAGTGCAAAAATGTGAAAAGTGGAAATGTGCAGTTCTTAGAAATGAGGCATACTTGTGATTAGCTAAACATCTTTAGATGCTTAAAAATATTTACATAACCATTCTTTTATTAAAATATAGAATATCCCATTTCATATCAGTAATATGAGAAATCAATATGTCATATTTCAATATAACTCAAAACAAAGTTATGAAATTGCTGTTTATTTGCGCACTCTGCCACTTACATATGTTACACATCTGTGAAGAGTTGTGTGTTGGTGATATTATGCAAATTACAGTTTTTTAGAACATTCCTGCATTCCTTATCTAGAACATTCTGGCGTTACTTAACATAGACTTTGCATAAAGCATTGCAGTGTCATATCGTTTTAAATAGTCACTCCTTAAAATTACTTAGGACATTTCTTAATAATCCTAACCTTAAACGGTAGAAAGGAGAAACAGAACATTAGTTATTTCTTTTTTGACTATATGTTTTGTTTGAATGAAGAAAAAAAACACTATTCACATACTCGTCCCTTACTATTCATGGTGCTTTAAAGCAACATTTATTTGACACAGCTATATATAAATAGTGCAGTAACACAGCAGCGCATCCTTAAACAGAGGTACTGCCACAAAGCACACACTAAACTGTACTTTATGTTGGATGGTTAGTACTTGACCCACTACATGTACAGTGTATTACAAATGTAAAACATAAACATTTTTGTACATTCATTTTTAAACTTATTTTAAACTTTCAGAACTAAATACAAAGTTGTATTTATCTCAGTTTTTCAATGGCTATGTTCAGAATATATAACTGTAATAAAAGTGATTTTAACTTTAAGCACAAAATTCTATGAAAATGATTATTAGGTGTTTACTATGATTGTGTGGTGTTTATAGGTCCATATAAATCTATGGTTCCGCTTGTTTAAGAAATCTTATTTTATTGTAAGAAGAAATCATCTTTTCCCATTAAATTAATATAAATATTTATATATGCTCTAATTATATAAACTCTTATGCAGCATATAGTTCCCCACAACTAGCTTCACCTAGTGGTTGGTAATGGAACTGCACAATGATCTTAAGGACAGCTGTTTTGGCAAGTGATATCTTATTAGATTTATGTTAGATTGTTTGATATGTTATGGTTTCCAGTTGACTGGCAGTTTATGATGACATCTTTCTGTTATAAGATATACTTTTGGGTCATAAAGATATCAGGTCCTTTCACAATTTTAGTTGGCTGGTGCTAACATTCCAGCATTTCTTATAGAATAATTCTTGGAAATCAGCCTATCAACTTTGAGAGATGCTTAATATGACAGTAAACACACACACACACACATTAATAAATAGGGTTGACCAATGTCTAAATCATTAATCCTCAATATTTCACCAAAAAGTAACTCTTATATATTAATTATTTAAATCAGACTAAGTGAAAAATTAAGTTGGACATACTAAACCAGGCAACTGTATCACTTATGTTGTCTTTATTAAGCTTTTTCTTAAAAACGATTTATGATTCTTAGATCAAGATGGAGCTAAATACATCTGATAATGTTGTTCCCCAAGCTCACAGATACCCTACTCCAAGAATCATATAATAAGACTTTCCCTGTGTGACCACTTATGGGATAAGTTCATTATTGGCTAAGACAATTAGATCCCAAGACCATGACTGGAAATTATTGGCTTATAGCATTAGCAGCAATTTTGAGGTCTTTTTTTTAATTTATAAATCACATTTCTTTTTTACTTAATATTCAGTTGCAGCCAAATATGTCGATAATATAACATTTTCTCACTGACACGTACAAAGATCATTTCTCACAGTGAGCAAATTCCTTATGTACATGCACCAACAAATCTGGCTGTTCGTAATAAATTAACTTCAAGCCTGGAGCAGAAATAATTTTAAGTAAAAGTTTGCAGTTATTATGGCCCATTTTAGTCATATTATTACTTAAATAAAATTGGATAAAATAAAGTGATTATAAAGGGGTCTAGTCAGATGATTAAAGTTCATTATCAGTTTCTGCAGTACAGATTTATTTAAGTAGTTAAAATAAAAATGACCTGTGACTAAAGTTAACTGATTCAACAATTAAACCATTGGTTTATTACATATCATTAAATATCATTAAATACCTGCATGGATAGACTAATTGAGTGTCCTCATTTATTACACAGGGTCTTTTATTTTAGCTGTAGAATTTGGGTAAAAATTCTTGCAAACATTATCCTTTACTAACACAGTATTCCAGTCTGATATATTAAGCTACACCAGTGTGAATGGAAATGCAGCCTATTGATTGAGTAAGAATAATGATGGCCATTATAATACAGCACCAAAACAGCTCTGATTCGATGATTTGGTAAGTCAGCCCTCCTGAATTTACCCAATCATGTCATCAGGGAATTATCTGGACAAATCATTCAAGTGTAGGACCACATTCAGTGACATTACTGGTCAGTCATCTAGTGGGTTGAACTAAATATTATGAGAATGCAGCCTATGAAAATGCAAACTAGTAAATAATTATAATATAATGGGGCATATTCAGAGATCCGTTTTTTAAAGGTACACAATTATACTCACGACCGGAGCAAGGAAACACTCACCAACAACCCTGACACTTCCCTCTCCCGGACGTGTGGTCGGTGACTTACGAGACCATAGTCCACTCTGTTCTTTCCGTGTGTACTTACGTGCGTATATGTGTTCCGTCCGTGCGATTCCTGATAACTGCTCCTCCATACGTTCATTTAAATGCCCCACCAACCCACTTTTATGTAAATTTTCCCGTACGTCTGATTTCCGTGCGTATGTCCACAAGTGCGATTCACATGTACGTCCGTTAGTCACTTCTGTGCGTATAGTCAACGTAAACTACGTACATAAAGTTTCTACGCATGCGCAGTTGATCCGATCCTAAAAATACGCACGGAACTTCCCTCAAAAACGGATCTCTGAATACGGCCCAATGTTATCAAATGTAGTACTTGAGACCTAGATATTTATTACATGTTGTTGTTGTTTTTTTACATTGTTTAGATTTTTTAATCTATTTTTAATTTAACTGCTTTTTCCTCATGTAATTCCATGGGCCATAAAAAACACGTATATCATGTAACAACCATTGTTCAGTTTTAGTACGTCTCAGATGCTACCACTAATGTCTGGCCTGGGAACAATGGCTCTATCTTGATTTCTTAAAAAAACAACAACTTTGTGGTCATATTTCATTCAACATTTCTACAGCTGTGAGCTATAGATTGCCTTTACTTTACACACATCCTCCTCTTTAATCACATATCAACTTTCCTTTTCTCTTTCCTCAAAGCTATACTTTATAAGGGTTCATTATTGTACTTAACACAGGATAACTATGGGTGTTGTATCATAATATGATATACAGGTGTTTGCATGTTAGCTGCCTGCAGGAGCTGTGTATTGTGCCGATTATAATAGTCACGCAATGAGTCTGAGGTCACAGATGCTTCTGGTGTCCTCAGTCTTCAGAAATGTAGCTCATACGCCTAATAAAAGCTGAATAACTAGGATAAACTGTTTACTGCATCTGCAGGAATCTAAATTGTTTCAACTTGCTGAGACATTTGGCTGAAGATATATATTTCTTTCCATCATGTCAAATGATTTAATATGGTTATACAAGAATATCTCTAATACCCCTTTTAGATCACCACTAAAAACCTGTGTTTTTGACCAAAAACCTGGCAACGGGGTATTTGGTGGTGATCTGAAAGGTACTGGAGTCCTGGTCCTGAGTCTAATAACCCGGGACTTGAACACAGGAAAAAAGAAGGGTTTTTCCAACGTAAGTGGCAACGTGAAAGGTGCAGAACCTGATTTTTCAACCTTAGTCTTGCCTAACAGACCCTATTGGAGGGATTTTTTACTATTGCTATGCAACAGTAAACAAGACCCTCCCCGGGAACCATAGGCAGCCCCTTCTAAATGTCAGGGCAGACCCAGGTCTCAGAATTTCCTGGGTCTACCCTGCTGGGCATAGAAGGGGTTTTTGTAAAAAACACGGAAAATCACCCGGCAATGTCAGGACTGCAATCTAAAAGTGGTATAAATGTGCTCAATTATGGTGGGTTTTGGTTGGTTAATTTTGTCATTTTGGTAAGGTTAGTAAGGACTGGATTGTAACCACTGTTGTACTACTGCTTGACTGCAAGCTCATTGTTTTTGCAGTGGGCGGGGATAGGACAAGCTGTACCCAATAAGATCAGAATATTTAGTCTGGCAGGGCATGAGTCAACCAGATCATCATAATACTTAGTCTGGCAAGGGATGAGTGGAACTTTGCTTGATGTGTATGTTAGGAAAGCCACAGACTGAGAAACTAGACAGGAGAAGAAGTAGTGACCTCTATGATGGAAACTGTAATGTCAAATGCACCTCTATATGAAAGTAGACTAATGCATCCAACTCATTTACCAACCAACTACAACTGTTAGGAAGCATCCAAGTATGACCAGCTATGACCTGAGCAAGACATAAAGTTATAGATGTAGTTTACTGTAATTCAGTTGATTCTTGTGAGACCCATCAATACTGATCAAACGATATTAGTACTACAAGGTCATCAACATATATGCCCAAAAATCTCACATCTCAATCATTCAGTGCCTTCTAATGCGCCTAAATGGCAGCCTTTACATCCTTTATAACTCTGTTTCTACCTCATGTTAATCACAGTGTTTGATATTTAGGGTGTACATTGGACAGGACATTATGTAATATGTTTTACTTTACGGTGTTGGTAATACTTTACACTTATTTATTGTTTTATTTTAAGCTTTTTTATTAAGCTTAAGACCTTTCATTATCTGCATATGACCTAAGTTATTATATTTATTTTCAAGGTTAAGCTTATATGGGTTATCAGCTGCATAGAGTATGATAATCAGAATTATTTGATCATTGGATTGGGTAGACTTAGTCCTCTCTCTGACCGTTAAAATTGGCCTTGGTGCATCAGAACTGGTTTGAGAGCCATTGTTTCCCAAAATGTTATGCATTTTCTTTTGAGATGGGCCTTAAGCCTCACCTCTTAGTGAAAATTATCATCAGTATAAAATCTCTATATTGTAGTTGTAGGTAGTTTGTATATATTTGTATCATGGATGTTTTGTATTTCTTGTCTGTATGCTCTGGAATGTTAGCAAACATATTTATGTTATTTACAAACAATGAAAGTACCAAAAATTCCAGGGAGAGTTCTTGTTGTAGAGTGTAGAAAGCACATACAGTAAAGGAGAAGCTCCTTTATTGGGTTCTATCCAAAATGAAGAGTCTCTAGTGGTTGGGAAAAATATGACAAGACATTAGAGAGTGTTCCTCTGCCACCTTTGGGGGGAGACTCAGCAACCTCCCTCAACAATTTCTTCATTGTCCCATGCTGTATCACTTGACTTACCCACCTGCTCTGTGCCTCAAATACAACCTCTGCTGTCTTGTCAACACCAACTTCAAAATCTTAGAGTGCACTCTGTTTTTACCAAAGCTAAACCAATAGTGATCATTATTTCATCATTTCCCACCTTGACTACTGCAACATTTCCCTATATAAAATTCCTTTCCTCAGCCATTCCTGATTCAGTCCATCTTAAATGCCAAATCAAGATAGATCAAATACTTAAACTGTCTCTCCATATACACCACGATTTAATGCACATTATTCTTCTTCATGCCCTCTGATATTTATGTAACTCCTGCATTTTACATTTAAACTTGGGACTTTGCCACTAAAGGTAAACCACCCTACACATTGATGCCAACAGAAGCCGCACCCCACCTACAATCATCAAGCCATGGTCTCATCGCTTTCATGCTGCTACCCATTTAAGGAATTTCCTGTTGTGCCAACCATACTCTCCTATGGCATATAGTTTTCTTTGTAAATATTTAGTGTTATAATCATTTTTTTAAGAAAGGTTTTTTAGAAAGCTCTTTATTAGTGCTCACTCTGCGGCCACCATTCCTACCACACTGGTACAATTTTCTATCTCCATGCTCACTCCTTTTCTTCATCAATGACTTTAGAATAAACAGTATGTTAGTCCCACATACTTAGTATTAGTAATTAATGAAATTGGGAGTGCTATAGCCTTACTTATTTATAGGTGGAATCATAAAAACACAGGCCATTTAGATTTGGAGTATTAAATGGTCCAAGTCTCTCTACAATCAATAGACTAATAAAAGGGAAGCTGTAAAAGACAAACAGCTAAATAGCACATTCTATGGTAAATTCATAACCATAATGTGTAATTTTTACATTTCAAAACTGTTTAGTACTTTATAGTACACAGAACCAACAAACTGACATTGTTTTTCTTTCTTCTCAGTGGATTATGGAATGGATAGTATAACCAAGAAAAGTTACGGTGGGGATATCACAGGAAGAAGTAAGAGTTCTTTTATCATTTTTTTTCTTTTGTTTATATCTATTGCAACCTATGTATAGTGTATGGAATAGCCTAGTCATTTTTTATTATTATTATTATTATTATTATTATTATTATTTTTAATAATTATAATAATAAAAATAATAATAATAATAATAATAATAATAATAATAATAATAATAATAATTATTATTATTATTATTATTATT
>WWET01001136.1:190599-205814 GCA_011038615.1 Limnodynastes dumerilii | reverse complement strand
ATAAGCTACCTATAAACAGGGGCGGGATAGGGGATTCACCAGTAAGTTAGGTGCAGTTCTGTCCACACCTAATTCACCCTTAGGTGTGAATACTGCCTGGTGTCATTTGTGGAGCAGCAACAATTAGCTTCAGCTGCCAGGAGATGGGTGTAGTGAGATTGTTCCTTGCTAAGGAGTAGGCATGATTGTCATGATTTGCTGAGTGAGATTGTGTAAAGAGAAAGCATATGGAGTGGGAATGATCTCAGAAGCATTTCTTGACATTTTCGGTACTAGCTCAGAATTGGTGGAACTGTGTCTCATTTTGTTGCAAGAGAAGGAACTGATTTCCAAGTGCCTCAGTATAACCCCATATATCTATTTACAGGAGACCCAGGACTCAGGGGATTACCAGGACCTAATGGAGAGGCCGGCGCTAAAGGATCAGCTGGTAGGAGACCATAACGTATTGCTCCTGAGACAGATACACAAGTTAATTCACTGTTACAGAGACCCGAACTAACAAATATACAGCAAACGACAGTGTTCTCCCCAGGGCCTTTTAGCCAGGTGCATCACTCGGCTGTTTTAAACTTACCACCTGGCCAGAGACTCTAGCTTTCCGCTCCACTGACAGTGTCTGTCCTCCGATTAGCTGTACAGGCTTTCCGGCAATGCTGCGCCATTGCCTAGCAGCAGAAAGTCTGTACAGCCCATTGGAGAACAGATACGGTCAGCCAGGATTGAGCAACCTCAGATTCCTTCAGTGTGATGCTAGCGTGACCTAGGGCCACACCAGCGACATTTACTGCAGAGAGCGCGCCACAGTGGAGTAAAGCAGGAGAGAAAGATGGAAGACAGCAAAGGAAGGTTAATTATGGGAGGTTTTTAAAGAGAGGGGGGAGGATTTGATGACTGGAAACACAAGGGATGGAGGGGGAAGACTTGATGGCTGGAGACATAAGAGGGGAGAGATTTGATAGCTGGACTTCCACTATAGGGGTAGATGCTTATTTACTTATTTTTTAAGTATGTTGCAACTACTCTATGGGGACCTGATCTATACCCCCATGGTTTCCATACGTTTGTGGGTGTTTAAATCCAAAAGAGAGGGGAGTGAACTCTTGTGCAGAAATAGTGTGACTTATGCTTCCATAAGGAAGCCTTAGGTCACACTTGTGGATCAGCGGTTCGTCCAAGTGGATGATAACACCCACACTGTGTAATTTACATGTCTCTCCTCACCCACCTTAGCGGAGAGGAAGCACTCCCCATTTCTTCTTAATTATCATTTTATGAAGCTAAGTTCCGTACAATGGTAGTTACATTAATAAAACTCACAAAACATCTGGAGGGCGCGCACAAAGTGCGCGAGTGGACAAAGGTACGGACCTATGGATTCGGTACTGGGTCACTATTGCTAATGGGTCACTAATGTCACTATTGGAAGGCTAGATACGCACAAAGAGAGAAAATTAGAGAGCTAGTGACACAAAAGGGGGGTAGGTTGCATGGCTGGAGACATATAAGGGGGGGAGTGGATGGCTGAAGACACACAAGCAATAGGAGATTGGATGGACGAAGACACACGATAAGGAGATTCGATGGCTAAGGATACACAAAGAGCAGATTGGATGGCTGAAGACACACAACACAAGGGGGAGATTGGATGGCTAAAGATACACAATGAGGAGGAGATTGGACCAACTACAGTGTGATCAAGATAACTGTACTAACTTACAAGGCTGCACTTCTTTTTTGTTTGTCCTTACTGCATTGTGGTTACAAGAATGTTGAATTTATTGTGTAAGTGGTCACTAGGATGTAATCTGCATAGTATGGCGAGCCCTAGGATGCGATGTGTATTGTACAGTGGTCATAAGGGCACTATTGTATAGTTATGACTAGGATTTGCTTTCTTTTATTGTGGTTGAGGATTCTTCTATTGTGGGTCTTAAATGTTAAATTGTTAAACAGGGTACAGATTTATAGTTTGCAGGGGGGCGTCGAACACCCTAGCATCTGTGCATCCACCAATAGGTTGTGACAACCGGTCCAAAAAACTTACATGGCAGTGTCTGAGACCTCAGATGCTTATCTGTTGGTTGCATGACACTGGTGAGGAGCTCTGCAGTGGGAATGGATGTCTGGATTCAGTCCATAATATCACACTACCCCCAACTGCCTACTTTTAATAGCACCTGGCTGGCAAAATATTCTTGGGAGAACATTGAAACAAGATTAACAATCTGTATATATAGGCTGTGAGTAAATGATATTCTAAAATACAGGACATTTACATTTAATCTCCTGTTATTTTTTACAATGGTTCAGCTAATAGGCTTGACCACATTCAGGTGACATTAATTTGTTGCCCTGCACAGTACAGGTCAACTTTAGTTTTCAATTCTATATTTATATCATGAAAGTATTTGTTATTTGTCATTTGTTTTTTTTTTGTTTTTTTCATCACCCATTTATATGTTGGGTCTGCATAAGTCATACTCATATCTATATCAAAAGTATACCAAAATATTACCTTTAATTTAATTATAGGACCACCTGGACCAGATGGGCACCAAGGACAGCGAGGTAAGCTATGTGATAATTACACAACTGATCAACCCTCTGTGATGACCTCATCAGGCAGCACAAAGTAATATAAACACCAAATACACAGGAGAACACTGAGTAATATGTATGTGTTGCTTAGGTGATCAAGGCCCTACTGGACTGCCAGGACCTAGAGGACCTCCAGGTTCATCAGGCGACGCTGGCCTACCCGGTAAGGTTTCAGATCTCTTCTGTAGACTTTCCATTGCTCCCCTCCTGTTTTTATCTTAAAACATACATTTGTGTAAAGCTATTTACATAGCTATACAATCCTTGTCCAATCTGACCAGTAACTGTGCAGTCAATCAGACATCGGATAAGTGTGTGACTGGCGCAATGTGCTCAGCGGAGGAATGCGCTGCAGGATGGTGCCGGGCTGCAAAAGCGCTCCCCACGTCCCACCTCCAACCTCATCATGAGCTGCTGCGTCTGTCACAATGCGCTGGATCCAGAACTACGTCCGTCTTCCGTAGACGGACGTAGTTCAATTAACAGTAGCTACTGCGCATGCGTAGTAGCTATTGTACGTAATCTGCGTATTGTTTCGATACATAGTTTATTGCGGTCTAAAAGAAATAGTTTATTGAACTACGTCCGTCTATGGAAGAAGGACGTAGTTCTGGATCCTGCCCAATGTCTGTATGACAGGCAGGCCGAGGCAGCGCAGCGTCTGATGAGGTCAGCGGCACCTTTTGGTGTTGATTATAAGGTGTTGCTGAGCCAGTGACAGACTCAGCAAGCATGAGACTAAATAGCAATAGACAATCCCCTATTGCTGCACTGTTATATGGACTGTATGACAGGCAGGCTGAGGCAGCAAAGCCAATTCCCTGAGTACCCCCTCTTCTCCTAGCATCGGGCATGAGTGTGTACATTCACACAGCCATATGATACAACCAATCTTGGTAGTGTGGTGGGGTCATATGATTTTTAAACCTGCTTAAATATTTAAAGCCCTAACAGCCAATCACCCAGCCAAGTGTGTGCGCTACTGAGACTGCTTTGCCCAATTCTTCCCCCAAACATAGCCATTGAGGGTGGTGTGTCGAAGATTGGAACAGTGTGCATGGTGAGGCATTCGTTTGAGCAGCTGCAGGTCGGGGGTCTGCTGTAGAATTGGACAAGTGTGTATCATGATTGGATGTTGTATCTGAGACCTTGGTCTGCTGAATGATTGTGTGAACAATCTGGTCTGGGGAGGATTGGACAAGTGTATATGTACCCATGGGTGGTTGCCTTAACAACACAATGCAACGCTCTAACACAAGCTTTTTTTTAAGTACTGATTGTTCAGTTCCTTTAAATTGTAGTTGTCTCTTTTTACATAGAAGCCGAGAGCTAAGATTATAACCCTTAATTGGTGTAGTCCAATGTTGGTGATACTCTAGAGATATAATACATGCACAGAAGTGTAATTTTTACCTTGTACTTGACACCCTGTACCTTTAAGTAAATACTTTGGTTCAATTTTTATAACATCAATCTTTGCAATTGTTGCTTTGGTTAAGACACATTGACGATGGAATTACATCCAATGTCAAGAGCACAGCAGACACTTGTCATATCCAAGGGAAACAAATATATACAACTGTCTACCTAAATAAACTCAGAGAGTTCCAGAGAGGAACGCTGGTCACTTTAGCCATTCTTTTCTCTGTCATGGCTGACTTAGACTCATGGACAGGGGCTGTGTGTTTTTAAGAGCACCATAATAGTTACTCTCAGCACAAAATGTCACTGAAAGTTTAAAATGATAAATGATTCATTTACTGCAGAGACTCTCAAAGCTCAGTATATCCAGTTACATATAATCTCTTCTGTTTACTTGTATATTTAATTATTCATAGTGTGAAAGCGGATCTGCTCAGAAAAGCTGGCTCTTCCAGTACAATATTTGAGAGACCATGTCGTTACATAAGCTATTGTATTAAATTACCTTGTTTTTGCTGTATTTTGTAGGGCTACCCGGAGCACAGGGTCCACCAGGTAAGATGTCAGAGTTCACTGTGGCTTGTAATAACAGTGGTAATCCGAAGATTTCAATCACTAGCTTCCTTCCTTTATAAATAAGGCAGACAGGGCTTTCTTTTTACTGATAAATAATAGATTGTCTATTTTCATTGATTAGCTCTAACAAGATCAACACAGATAAAATAGAACAGATCCTTCACCATTTCACATTTGGAAAAAGGGTTCACATTTACTATACTTACCAATGTGGCAGCAAGGTAGAGGAGAGTCGTGTCTTTCTTTACCCATTGGAGGTGTGTCTTGTACTCATATAGAGGAGTCGTGTATTGTAATCAGACAGAGGAGGCGTGTCTTGTACAGACAGAGGAGGTGTGTCTTGTACTCAGATAGAGGAGGCGTGTCTTGTACTCAGATAGAGGAGGCGTATCTTGTACTCAGAAAGAGTAATAATTAACAATAATAATTAAGTAGCATGTTACTAGATATAAACACAACAATGGTATAGATTAGAAAGATAGATAGATAGATAGATAGATAGATAGATAGATATGAGATAGATAGATATTAGATAGATAGATATGAGATAGATAGATGATAGATAGATAGATAGATAGATAGATAGATAGATAGATAGATAGATAGATAGATAGTAACAAAGCTAAATTCTTAATAGAGACTGATAAGAAAAGGTCAGAGGTCAAGAATAACTTTTACTACCAGAAACGTTTCGTGTTATCCAAGTGTGTGGGCTAAGTCTAGTAGATGAGGTTACTATTGAAATTACTGTATTTACATGCCATTTTCAATGTGTATATGGTATAATGGTGTCAGAACCACCTGCACTTATTATACCAGTAATTTCAAGCAATGCCATTTAAATAACTGAAAACCTTTATGATTATTCTAGGTCCACCCGGTCAGCCAGGCAGAGCAGGAGCTAAAGGTAAATATAACGACACACATAATAAACTCAACATAATATCTGATATAATATCATTACCAGTAACAGTAGTATGTTTTGTATTCCTTTTGTATTTTGACTTCATGATCAACACTGAATAAAGATTATGGTCCGGATTCCCAGTTACATAGTTTTCATCTTACGTACGTTGTTTTAAGAATTGAGCTACTACGCATGTGTCTTTAGACAGCGCTTACGCAATCTATGTACAGAGTGGTACGTAGATAGCGTAAATAAGGTACTATGCATGCATAGTAGCTCAATTCTTAAAACAACTCATGTAAGACGAAAACTACGTAACTGGGAATCTGGACCTATAAGTACATTAATAGACTTATTCATCCAGTATGAAGAGATGTGTCTATAACAATATTATTTCTGCTTATAGGTGATGCTGGAGATCCAGGAAGAGTCACTACAGGTGTGTAATGAATAAGTATAGAATTGTATTCTTTGCAAGAGGATCTGATAACTTATTATACCTACACCTTATTACCCTGCACCGATTTATTCTATTTGCTGCTGGTTGTGTCTGAGTTGGAATAATGTGTTGTATTTATGATTATTACAATGAATATTTCTGGTTAGGACAATGGCTATACAGACATTCCGTGCCCCATCTAGATCTGAGTGCATAGAGGCTTGTCTAAAAGTGGGACAGTCGCACAACAGATTGCAAACAATTAGAGCATGTAGTGGACAGCACACTGCAGCTAAACACAATACAAAGACGCTGCACAGGGAGTTACAGTGTGATGATGACTGTAAATAGAGGTTCTGATTATTGCAAGCGCCTCAGTCTGAATGAAATGTCACAACATAATTACAAATAATTTTCTTTTTTAATAAAAACAGGATTTTTTTTACCTGTATGTAGAATTGATGTAACACACACACACAATACTTCCGCAGTGATTTCTGATTCTTTGTAATGCATATAAAGTGTCACAACCTAATGCAAGGCTGAAATAGGTGGTGGTTCAGCCCCCCCTGGCTTTAAACATGACCTGGGGCTGGTGCAAATGCTTTGATGTAAAGAGTCCCTTGTTGAGTCTGTGTTCAGCTCTGGGTCAGGTGCCTTGGCATATCCTAACTGTACATTGGCTATGTCCCTTTACAACTTCCCCGCCTCAACACACCCCCTCAGAACGCAAGCCGGCGCAGCTCGAGTTGCGCTCAGATCGGAATGGAGTGTGGTTACGTGCACTTTGTGTCCAAGCGTGCGCAGTTAGAATATTCGCTACATGGGCTGGCGTACACTCACCTCTGGATTGGCTCTTGTATTGAGCGTCAGTTTTCATGTTCAGCTTGTGTTTTCTGTTTCATTTATACTTGTTTTTTATTTGCAGATGGCAGTACCTATTCTGTTCCAGGACCACCAGGTCCCCCCGGACCGCTGGGACCTCCAGGCTCACCAGGTCTCCCAGGTAAACAAGCAAATCGCCAGAATGAATGGAGAATGACCTAGCCAGAGCCAAAGACACAAATATCTCAGCACATGCAGCGTCTGCCATCCGAAACCATAAAATACTTGACCCTAAAACTAGATGGAAAGTGAAGAGCTATTTAGGCTGATGTTTGTTACAAAACCCTACTAAATCAGTCAAACTAATTCCATTATCATCTCTTTCTAGGTCCAGTTGGCCCATCAGGTCTTCCCGGACAGCCAGGTAATAAAATTATATCGATAAGAACCATGTATTTGAGTATATAGTGTAAAGTATACAGAAGGCTTTATCAGTTCCGCTGCCTTCTTTCCTGTGACTGTCCTGGTACTAGTTAATAAAAAATATATATATAATGACTTCTAGGTGCAAAGGGAGCTCGTGGAGAACCCGGCGATCCAGGGATTACATACTCAAGACCAGAAAGTAAGTTTTACATTCCATGAGTGTTTTTAAACAGTCCTTCTAGGAATAATAAAAGGGAGAATTCATAAAGCTTCCAAAAGTAAAAGTGGAAGTAACCAATCAGATCCTAGAAATATTTAGAATCTGATTGGTTCCTAGTGTTAATATTTCTACTTCTTGCAAGCTTTAGTAAATACAGCATTAACACAAATGATAAGTTTCTTAAAAATAACCAAGAAGGAAGTATATGGAGAACTAATGCTTATAAATCATGATAATGTATACACCTATCATACATAGCACTGACGCATTATGGTAACATTGATATAAAACACTTTCTTTTTAATAGATACCTATGCAGCGCAATCAATCCCAGGACCTCCTGGGCCCCCAGGACCCCCCGGACAACCAGGTAATTTAACCAGTAACTCAGCACATCTCATCCATGCTTTCTTGTTAAACAATCTCATGTTATGGCTGCATATCACAAAGCAGTTACTATGGAAGAATGTCTTTAATACCTGATTACACCAGATGTTAGATCGCTTACATATTATCTATTACTATGTGTTTGGTAGTAAGAGTTATAAAATTACCATCAGAGGGATTGCTAAATGCACAGGACAGTGTAACAGTCATGTAACACGGAGCTGTGGTTCAGTGAGTAGCACTTGTGTCACGCAGCGCTGAGGTCTTGAGTTCGATTCTCAGACTAGACCTTATCTGTGTGGAGTTTGAATGTTCTCCCTGTGTCTGCGTTGGTTTCCTCCGGATACTCCTGTTTCCTCTCAAAAACATGCTGTAGATTAATTGGCTGCTGAATAAATGAAACCTATTCTGTGAATGTAGCTCCAATGGAACAGGGGATAATGTGAAATATTCTCTGTGAAGCGCTATATAATCTGATAGTTACGCAGCTAAGCATGCTTATAGTTAAATAACTGCATGTGAGGATTAGTCATGCAGTATTCCACCAGGTGGCGCTGAGTGCACTGTTTTGCTGAAACACCATACCCCACCCATGGCGCTAAAGCTACTTTCACAGACTGCCAGGAATCACTTTTTTAAGTTGTCAAATATGCCTAAAATGTACATTTACCAATGTATAACATTAAATGAATAATAACACACAGTGTGAAACAGATGACACTTTTTATAAACATGAGATTGCTTTTAATTTTAGGTGCTGCAATTCAAGGTCCACCAGGTCAAGCAGGATCTCAGGGTCCTCCAGGTCCTGCCGGTGCAGTGGGTCCAGTCGGTCCTCCAGGCCTAACAGGTCCTGCAGGCCCACCAGGTAAAAAAAAAATCTCAATCCTAGTTACTTCAGTCTTGTAATCCTATATAAATGCTGTCACTTATTGTATAAATAATATTAGCCTTCCGCAATGCATGTGCATCATACTACCAGTACCGATCTGTATCCTCCGGGTCTAGACGTCTGTTCTGGAAGTCTTTTCAATGACATAGACACATAGAAAGTGACAGCAGATAAGAGCCACATGGCCCATCCAGTCTACCCAGTTGTTTATTTAAAGCTATACTGACCCTAGTACAATGACTGGGCAGAATGCATATTTCTCGTACCAAGATGGGAGTGGATATATATATTAAAATAGATATTAAAACTTGCAGAAAGGCCCTATTTAGGCCCATACGCCATATCCAGACTTCCGAACTGTCCCCTTTTTATGTGAGGACAGCTTGGAAATTTTAAGGAAGAGTCCGTGGATTGAGGGGTGTGGCATGTCCTCATCCACACAGGAGTCTGGGTACATTGGTGATACAGTCTGGAGCACAGCAGTGTATCCTCCGGGTCTAGACGTCTGTTCTGGAAGTCTTTTCAATGACATAGACACATTGAAAGTGACAGCAGATAAGAGCTACATGGCCCATCCAGTCTACCCAGTTGTTTATTTAAAACTATACTGACCCTAGTATAATGACTGGGCAGAATGCATATTTCTCGTACCAAGATGGGAGTGGATATATATATTAAAATAGGTATTAAAACTTGCAGAAAGGCCCTATTTAGGCCCTTACGCCATATCCAGACTTCCGAACTGTCCCCTTTTTATGCTTGGAAATTTTAAGGAAGTGTCCGTGGATGGTGACTCTGCATGTGAGGGGTGTGGCATGTCCTCATCCACACAGGAGTCTGGGTACATTGGTGATACAGTCTGGAGCACAGCAGAATCATAGCTCTAGATCATGTCTATTATGTTGAAATCGTACATTCATACGTTCCTCATGACATCGATATTTACATGACACCTTTATTAATATTATTCGATTTTCTCTGAATAGAAATCCAGTTCTCTTGGTCTGACTGTATGACAAGACATAAATGTTCTATTTTTCTTCTGTTCATTAGGAGAAGGTAAACAAGGAGCTGCAGGCCCACCAGGACCCGCAGGCCCTCCAGGTCCCGCCGGCTCTTCTGGCCCAGCATCAGGTAAGGTCATCTCCATATTTAAAATCAGCCAGTTTTCATGTTTAAGATGCTGGCAGGGGATAATAATACATGTTGTTTTATGTCTACAGAAGGTGTTGCCTCTGCTGGCCCACCAGGACCTCCAGGTGTACCAGGAACTAAAGGAGACCCAGGTAAGAGTCATTAGGAGTCTCGTCAGAAAGTTCTTATCCCATGGAACAGTTTGATCACTATTGTTGGAGAGAGATGAGAGGCAGCAAGGTTGTAGCCACATTCAGGTAGCTTCAATACTTGTGGTCCATGAGTATTGAGGATCCAGAAAAACATATATCTCTAATGGATGTAGGTTTAATTATAGCTATCTAGTGGGTGTAAATGATGTTTATGATGCAGATTATCTCAATCTGATATTCAATATAGAATACAAATTAGAGTGCTTTAGCAATAACCAGATTTAGGGGTATGCCCACCACTACATAAAACATTAATAACCGCTTCCCCTCTCCGGTCATTACGTCACACACGCTGCTCTTCTGTAAGACAGATCTCTGCGACTCAGTGATAAAGCTCAGAATCAGGGCTCTTGTTTTTGGCCTTTATCAGAAAACCTATGTGACCAAGTCTTCCACTAGGGGGCAAGAAACCCTCAGAAGGTTGTGCCCGTTGTAGACTTCTGGTTTGCTGGTCGTCGCCATACAACTTCCTCATGATGGTCTGTCGCTCGTACCAGCAAACACGCCCCTAGTTATCTTATGTGGTCTTAATTATGGATCTTAGACATGCAGAATGAAAATCAAGCCTTGATGGATCAAATCCAGATGTTCCCTGTTTAGCGTATTAATCTACCCAGCAATCCATCAACAGAAACTCAGTCATTAATAATAAATAGGGACCTGTTTTACAGGTGTGTGTCCCCGGTTAGAACGGCCCTATTACGATAGGGCCGTTTCCTCCCAGCCAGTTTCGAACTGGCTGGAATTTCGATTGCATATGCCTGACCCTAACCCTCCCTACCCTGCACGCAGAGGTTACTCACCTTTCCCTCGGTCCGGCGATAGCAGCGGAATTTGCCGATCGGCATACTCACTCATTATGAAAAAATTTTAGAAAATAGTAAGTATTCGAAATAGGGACATCCAAAAAGGAACTTTCGGAGGTCCCTATTTCGGAAATGACAAGTTCTAACCGGGGACTGCAACTGTGTTTTACTTCCATCCTAGGGGAAGGGCCATTTTAAACTTTTGTTAACCAAACATTCCGTTTCCTTCTGACAGGTGATCCAGGTCAAAGGGGTCTCCCAGGTGTTCCAGGTAAACACATGCACATTGCTTTAATTCCATCACTTGTCACAAATAATATTCAATATTTAAATATAAATGACATTTAGGGCAGAATTAATGTAAGTAAATACATCCGTTTCACGCAGGACAACCCGGCGACCCAGGACAACCAGGACTTCCAGGTGCACCAGGCCGTGATGGTCAGTTCCATTATCATTGCTATTCTTATTATACAGTTCAAATGATAATCTTTCCATAATATTATATCCATGAAATAAGAGGGTGAAGGAGATTAACCTCTGGCTTGACTTAACAGGAGCTTCAGCTGTTGGTCCTTCTGGACCTCCAGGCAACCCAGGATCTCCAGGATCACCAGGATCTCCCGGAAGTCCTGGATCACCTGGACCACCAGGAGAAAGAGGTAAAGTACCATTTCTGGATCTACAGCAAACATTTACCATTATACCATATTACATAAATTACAGCTGAGCTATTAAACACAATCTTCCATAGTGGCTTTCATAGGATCTGACATCAGTACACTTTCACTATCTAACTCTTTCATCTTGCTGCCATCTTGTTTCCTCCTTATATCATACTATTGCCCCCATCTCAAGCAACCATCTCCTCACCGTGGGCTGGATCCAGACTTAAGTAAGTGCTTGAAATGAGTTACTCCTGGGCTAAACCATGTTGATTGCAGGGGAGTCATATTTCATCTGCTGCAAACAGTATTAGAGTTGAGAGGTGATGTTTCCTATCCCAAGTCTAAATAACAGTGTGATAGTAAAGCTGGTCAATATCTGTGTGCAGTAAGCTATTCAAGGATATATCCCTGCATGCAAGGTATACAATAAACTTGACTCCCCCTGCAATCAACATGGTTTAGCCCAGGAATAACTCATTTCAAGTACTTAATTCTGGATCTAGCCCCAATATGTTAACATAAGTGATTGACTTCATTGAGATCTTCATATTGATGTCTTGAAATACTCTCTCCTTTTATGACCATTCCAATAAAGATTGAATGGAATATTAATTTCCATAACCTTCTTCTGATAATAACTAGTGACATGTCAATAAGCAGAGAACAAAGCTTCTTTGCAAAAGAAAAAAAAGCAAATTTAAAGGGAAATAAAAAAACATTGCTAACCACACACTGGAGGGATGCTGTATTCTACCATATAGCAGAGCTTAGCAAATAATTGGCATTATAGTCCATGTAGGCACTTTGCTGTGAAGATCCACACGGTGCAGTTAACGTCTATGAACTTTCTTCTGGATCTTCTTAAATAATTTGGGGATACTAGGACCCCCACACCAGGAGACTTCTACACTCAGTCAGCTGAGCGCTATCAGGGATTTCATTCTCTTTTACTTTGCCATTAAGGTTATATGTCATCCATTTTTTCATTGACTTAATTTTGAGGTGTCCTCTAAGCAATAAGAACTTTAAATATCAGCGCATGACACATAATCTCCATGAAAAGGAGGCCAAATTTTAGCTTATCTGGTTGCCATGACTTTCACAACAAAGCCAGCCACAAAATGCCCTATTGTAATAAAATTCCCTCCCCCTTTCTCACCATTCAGGCTGTGACTTCCTGACACCCTTGTCTGTATGTTCTGATTTACTGTTCAATAAAACTAAGTTAAAAAAAAAAGAACTTTAAATATCATATTATGGATCTGTTAAAAAAAAAGAACTTTAAATATCATATTATGGATCTGTTAAACTGACTAATGATATTCTCACAGGTGAAGCTGGAATCCCAGGTGCTCCCGGCATACCTGGAAGCTCCAGAGGTAAGTAAAAGCTACAAAATTGTGATGAGTGACCTACAGCACATGGTAATATCCCAGTGACAGCCCATCAACCCACAAATAGTCATTCATTTATTCATGTCATGTAGGTCCAACCCTCAAAATGTAATTATCTATAATAGGGTACTACTGGGGCCTACAAGATCATCTGATACACCAGAGGGCCTTCATGGAGAATTCTTACCCCATTTGCTTGATCTGTGTAGAGCGTGTTCACAATAATAAGAAATAATTACACCACTCCCTAGGATAGAACCCATGCCCTGTATTCCTGATATGTATTTCCTATGGAAATTGTAAAAGAGATTTACCAGTGATGATAAAGGACCACAACCAGATCTCCGATAGATCCCGTCTTCCGTGTGTACAAGGGAGGTCACTTTTAGCTTACCCCTAAAATTTCTGCACTAGCAAATGGAAAACACCCCCTTTCCAGAAGTCTGGATCTTTCCCCAAAAGACCACTATATTATACAGATGATGTAAAGACTGGTGTAAGTTTACCAGCACATTATGAGTGTCTGGACTCATTTTTATTTGATCTCTCTTAGGTTCACCCGGTGGAAGACCTGCTCCAGGCCCACCTGGTCCTCCTGGCCCTCCTGGACCCCCAGGTCCCGTTGGTCCTCCTGGCGAACCTGGTAGCGCTGGTCGTGCAGCAGAAGAAGTCCAACAGTACATTGCTCAATATCTCCAAAGTAAGAAGCCCTGCTGGAATACCATGCTATAATGTATTACATAACGGGTATGATTGTGTCTGCTGGGAAAGAGGTAAAAAAAGAAAGAATAATAGAAAATGAGATGTTTTTTGATCTTGGAAATCTAAGATCTGTTAACTCTACGGTAGGCAACTTTCGGCATTATCGGTATTGTGAAACCAGGTCTCAGCTATACCTATGCTTGTTGGGCCATGCTGAAGACTTCTAGTTCTACATGTGTACAATATGTTGCCTATGTCTGTTATATCTTGTTATTGTAAGCTCTCTTTCTCTCCCTTCAGTTTAATGTCTAACCTCTGTATTTCCTTGTCCCGTTTTTATGTACAATTTGTGTCGTGTTTGGTTTCTTAAACTAACTATACAGCACTGTACAGTTTTGTGACCTCTCAAAATCAACAATGGCCATGATGATTCATAATAGTCATAATAATCATCATCATTATCATCATCATTATAAAAACCATATTGACGCGGATTGGTTTAGGGCAGTATTTAAATTTTTTTTAATGCTGGGAGCCCAAAAACTCATTGCTCTGTGGCAGCAAAAGAAGTGGCTTTTCATAGCAAGTTATTTGTGATCTTAGACACAGGTCGTGGGACACTATTGAGTGGACCTTTGGCACAGGCCATAATCCCAATACAAATCCCAGTCTTGCCACCTCCGAACACCTGGGATGCAAAACTATTTTTTTTTTCCAATTCTGGCGCTGCTGTTATGTAAGAACTAGAAACCAAACCTTTAACTTATAATATGATATTAAACATATACTCCTTCCTATGTAGGTGAAAATGTCAGAAATTATCTGGTTGGGCCCCAAGGACCACCAGGGCCACCAGGAAATAGTGGACAGGAAGTGGATTATGCAGAACTGGCAAGCCGTGTTATGAGCTACATGAGAGGTAGGATATCGATATAGAAAGTACATCTAAAGGTGTGCGTAGCCATTCTGCTTCCTAAAACCCCTCCTCACGTCCCAAAACAGAAATAAGACATGGCTTTAGTGTAGTGCACATGACCAGCATCACACACGTCTTCTCAAAGTGGAAAGCCAAGTTTTTATTTTTACTTTTTTTTTTGTGGCCTCAGACAGCTGCCTGTATTGCCTTCCAGTTAGAAGAACATCCCTGGTCCCTTGGGCAATAATTCATAACATGCGTCCCCTTTCTCTTTCCTATACTGAGAGTTCACTTACTCTACATATATGTCTGTGTGCGTCCAGTGAGTAAGAGGCGTCGTTATGTTATCCGGGATGCTGACTAATGGGTAACTTTATATTTGTAGCTCCTGGTCTGACTTCAACTAATTTTGGTGCTGGAGCAGTTCAAGGACCCGCTGTTACTTATGAAGAAATCTTGTCCATGTTGCAGAGTAAGAAAGTCATATTAACAGTATTATCTGATCCATTACGATGTACAGTCATTAAATGTAACTTTTGGATGTCTGCAGCGCATGGCTCTCTTCATTCCTTGTTGCTTTAATTCTGCCCCTATTCCCCCCTACACTCTCCTCTCTCCCCCCTCTCGCTCCCCTCTCCCTCCCTCTCTCTCCCCCCTCTCCTCTCAATCCTCCCCTACTCTCTCTCTC
>WWET01001136.1:161599-178938 GCA_011038615.1 Limnodynastes dumerilii | reverse complement strand
TAACCAGAGAAAAAAAAAAAATCTCTCTGTTAACGCCGCAAATCAGGAGGTGACCGGCGCTAGTGAGAGACTATTACCCAGTGCCTGAAATCACGTTCTCACGATACTTCAGGCACTGGGTAATAGCCTCAGTAAAGCTGGCACTTCCTGCTAGCAGGAAGTGTTTTGCAGCGTTAAGAGAGAGATTTTTTTTTCCCCTCTAGCAGCTGCTCAGCGGTCCCTGGATGGCAGGGCATGGTGCCTAATGCCCTGCCATCCATGGGCATGCTGATGCTTGTAGTTCTACAAGCATCAGCATGCCCTGTTGGGGCACAACATAGGGCAGCGTTAAAAATCCGCACCTCTCATAGGTGCGGATTTTTATCGTTCAAAAACCGGCGTATTTTTAACGAAAAAAAAGAATTGAATAAGAAAAAAAAATAACGCCAGTAAATTTTTTTTAAAAAGCGTTAAAAATACGCCGGCGAAGGAATTTTTAACAATTGAATCGGGCCCATTGATTGCTGCATTCCACAGCTAAAGAGTCTTCTTACTTCTTATACAGATTGGACCTGATTGGGAGATTGAAAATAAGAAAGTTACTCCTGGGCAAAACCATGTTGATTTCAGGGGGAGTCAAATTTCATCTGTTGCAAATTGTATTAGAGTTAAAAATTGGCGTTTCCCAGCCCAAGTCTTAGCAGTGTAATGGTAAAGCTGGTCAGTATCTGTGTGCAGTAAGCAAAAGCAAAGATATATCCCTGCATGCAAAGAACACAATTAACTTGACTCCCCTTGAAACCAACATGGTTTTTCCCAGGTGTAACCTTCTTCTCTTATTTTCAATCTCTGAATAAGGGCAATTATCTGTACATTCATTTAACCATCACCATGCTAATGTGAATTTTACTTTGTGTTTTTATGTTTAAATATTAAATATTGGGCTGGATTCAAAGTTTGGGAGTAAGGGCAAAGCAGGTACAAGTATACAGCTCGGATTAACCATTTTTAAGGGGTGCTAATTATTTTGAAATCTTTTGCATGCAGGAAAAACACTTTACTTTTGCACATAGAACTCACATACTGAATAACTTTATGGTTAATCTATGAAATAGAGTTGAGCTAAGAAACTTCACCTCTCAATTCTAATTCTGTTATCACAACTAGGATTGCCTCCCCTTGCACTTCAACTTGGTATTGCTCAGGTCTACACTTGCACCTAAAAAAAAAAAGAGGTTTAACTGCAACTCTGAATCAGCCCCATTGTTTATCATACTCCAAGCGCTTCCATTTTTCTACCTCTGTTAGAGATACTGGTCATCCCTGGATCAATTGTGTATACTCTGCTAGGCAGAAGCAATCGATTTCTCATCCAGTTCGCAACTGACTGGGATAAACAGCCCTTTCAAAAAAAAAGGCCACTCTCAGTCGTGACCCACACCAATACATAACTTAAGTTTTCAGCTATATTTACTGCATGTCAAATAATATAAAAATTGTCAAGACATACATTAATTTTGTCCCATCCATCCATGGGTGAGTCTAGCTCTGTATCAGTGTTTATTTAATGTTACACTGTCTGTGAACAAATACTATTAGCATTTACTGTGAAGACTGAATGAGAGATCCACTGAGTTCTTCATCTTTTTAGAAAACATACAAACAGCTGATTAAGAGATCAATGTGTATTTTTCATTTCTGTCTCTAGCGAGAGCTAGAATCTGGTTGCTATGGGCAACATGTCCACTTTTCCTTTCACACAGATTAGTAAATCTGGCCCATATTGTCTTAGATAATTGCCAGTTTCTCATTACATCTTGGTCTCCATGAAAATGGCCACCTCCAGAGGCCTCAATGCTGGGAAATAGGTCACAATAGTCCTTATTCACATATATTTAATTTTTACAACTGTTATATATTATCAAACAAGCAAAACTCCAGTCTGTTTGCCCAGAGGACAGACACAACTCTTCCCTTTATGTGCCTGCTTTATCATTAGTGATCATTTAGTTGTGGAGCACCACTTTGTGACAGGTAAAGAAATAAGTGTATTCTAGAACTACAGTGAATGGTGGGCTGTTTTTGCATTTCCCTGTGCTTGCTTTAGTATTTTGTTTCAGTAAGATAAATATCATTGTGTGTATATATATATATATATAGTTAAGATTAGAGTTAGGACTGTTCAGCAGAGAAGCCTTGAAAGTGGCGGATCACGTATCTGCAGATATTTGTAACTAATTCTCTGATTTTTATTTTAAAGATAGAAGTTCATGAGGAATGGCTAGAGGGCCAGGCCATATGACTTGCAATAGTGTTAAGTTATAAAATAATAGGTCTACAATAGTCAAGTGATCTTGTGCCAATGGTTTCTATATATTTAATAGCCTACCTATAGCCTGACAATGTCAGAATGTACATATGATTATGAGCTTGAAGAATGTTAGTCACAGCTGGTAGAAACGTAACCCAATTTACACACACACTTTACAATGATTGTTATAAAAACCCTGAACAAGTTTGTGCATTAGAAAACTATTGTCCCTAAATACATAAAAAGGACCATTAATTATACAGCCACATAACATTTAGAGTATATATGGTTTATTTACATTATAATTAACTTAACAGAAAGTCATTGTCTTGACCAGGACCATGTGCTTTTTTTTTTTATTGACACATGGAGCCAAATTTACTAAGCTGCAGGTTTGGAAGAGTGTCGATGTCGCCCATAGCAACCAATCAGATTTTAGCTGATATTCTCTATTATGTAAAAAGAAAGTGAGAGCTAGAATTTGATTGGTTGCTAAAGGCAACATCTCCACTTTTCCAAAACCGCAGCTTAGTAAATCTCACCCATGAACCGTTTCCAAGATCAGGTACTGTCTATAACATTTACTCATTCCAATACAGGCTAACAGATTTTTATGGTAGATAATAGGTTCCAATTACTGCTGCAGGAGTTTGCTTAGAAGCAAATCGTGTTATCCGAGTCGAGTGTCATTACATATAGAAAACCATTCCCAAAAGAGACAGCAGCTTTTTCATAAACATATTAAGGACACACATTAGGAGAAAAGATATTGCAGTCCATACAATGCCCAATTTATATAGCATGGCCTAAATCCAGAAAAAAAGCTGATTGGTTACTACAGGTTACAGTAGCTTTTCCCAGTGCATTATTTTGTATGAATGTCTCCCATGTGGTACAAGCTGTGCTTCAATGCAGTAGTATAAAGATCACAAGCACTAGTTGAATCATTACGCTTGAACCCCTATTATTAAAAAGGAGAAAAAAAAAAACCTGGTATTCTTGTACAACAGAGCTTTAATACAAAAAAGAAACAACCAAGGATTTTTATCTGACATTGAGCCAGGAAACTGTTATTTACACATATTACAGGTCGCATAAGACATTACATTGAAAACTTAAAATAACGAGGAGTTTGTAGAACTCTGCCTGTTAAATAAAACAAAGGATGCAACCTGTGACCCTCCAACTGCAGTGATGCCCAATGCCCAACCATTCAACAGCAAGGCATGCTGGGACATATGTTCACTATGCTTGGAGATTCATATGTATTACCTTAGCTTGTTTTTTTTTTATTTGATATGTTCAACATTCCTTCAAGTTCCAACGGACCTCAAGGGACAACCGTTCCTCAATGACATCTAGCGTCTGATGCAGGGTTAGAAACAGAAAAGGAGCTAACCTGCACCTAGACAAGCAATGTGCATTCATTTATGGTCTTTAAATTTTTGAAAGCAGGCAAAATACTTAGCACATATATACAGTGCAGCTTCAATAGTAAACTGTAACCCAAGAGTTGACCTAGAAGTTACCCCTCAACTCAAACTTTATTTTGCATGTTTTAAATTCCCTGTGCAGTTAAACATGGCAGCTCCAAGGAGTGGCTCATTCTTGGCAGTTACCCCCAACTCTAGACTAGTCTCTTGGTGTTAGACTTTAAAATAGTCTGGTACACAACATGGCAGCTGCAACTCCACCGGGTGTAATGAACATTAAAAAAAATTAATAACAAAAGAAAAAGAAATAAAACACTTTACAAACAGTACAGTAATATAGCTTGACAGAAAAATCAAAACATCTCTCTGAATAAAGATATATATTTCTTTCTGATAGTAGAACAAGACAAGACTGCAGAACACAAGTAGAGAATGAATGGATAGGACTCCAAGCAGTGCTAGATTAGTCCTATTTAGGGAGCTGTATAGAGCTGAACATAAACTCAGTTACTGGATACACCGGCTCTGAATCAAGTCATTGACATCCTCATATGAGATACAGAAGTGGTGAGGGAATACACTGGCAGGGGCCATAGACGACATGTGGACCTTGCTCAGAGATACGGAAAGAAAAATGATAATACTGACGAAAGAAAAATGACAACTAGCCCTTTGAATAATACAAGCGCAAACTTAGGTTCTACTATATGCTATCAATCTGTCAGTCACTGCAGGTAAAATACAGGTGTCATATACAATGTGTTTAAAGTTAAGCTAAACAAGATTATATAGTGAGATGTAAATGTAAAACAAACTTTATATATATTTATATATTCAAACCTTTGCTTAAAGCTTATTTCAGAACACAGCATTCTCCTCTGTGAATAGTCTATACATATTTACGAAAAATTATTATTAAAAAAAAAAAAAAAAAAATCTACACAACTAAATTTTATATTGTGATGTGGACAGATCAGAACATTTGTGGCCTGTATCACCTTAGGAGCTCCGGACATTATGGAGGCAAAGCCTTAGTGAGGTCTCTAGATCCTGGTGACTTGATAGGTTGTATTCACATAGGACCGGTCTGTACAAGATCAGACAACGTAGAATAGGTAACAGCTACAATACTGTGCTTGCAGTCAATATTTTAGTGCAAACTAAAAACTTTAGTGCGCAGGGGGCCATAATATCCCATTGCATGAATAAAAATTCACCCTCCACCCCCACCAAATGGACACCACCATTAACGTAAAACTCCCCTCGCAGGCACTCTGTGATTTAAGTCAGACCCCTGTGCTAGCAATCAAAGATGTGTTAAAAAGGAGTGTGTTTGAGAATTACACATTAACCGTATAAATATGCTGCTATTTGAAATTTGCTCTCACAGAAGCAATCTGAATCAAATTAATGCTCCCTTTGGAAGCTGTGTACAAAACGCCTCTCCCCCTTAACCGTCACCCAATTAATTTGAATCAAAATAACAAGTCTACACTCTGAGAAAACAAAACTAAGGAACTTTAAATGGAAGTATTAGGTACAAAGCATAGGGATCGCTATAACACCACAATGCACTGCTATTAAACGAGGAAAACAGTTGCATATTGCCCGTTGCCATCTTAGTCCTAATACAGTATTTTATTACCTGCATTGTGTTTCTATCACTGCATCTACAATGTCAGCATTATCCAGAAATTAAAGGGCAATTATGATGTGAAATGAAAAGAAAAAAAAACTCTTTTTATCGAGGATAAAAGGATAAAAAAAAAAAAGTCTAAAATAGTCCAGCTAGAACCATGCTAATTCTATAGTCAATGCTGATTGTTGAAGGACTGTATTATATAACTAAATCCTCGATAATAAACACTACACAAAAAGAGTATCATTTTTGCATACTAAATATTATACAAAATATGGGCAATTTTACATTTATTAACAGAAGCAACTGCATAGTGGCTTTCCCAGGCTGTGTGCTACCAGTTCCCTTTCATTTAGAAATGTATTTAATGGGGGGGAATTTAGCCTAAAAACAGAGTCTTACGAAAAAATAAAAAATACTACCCATGCTTTTCTAAAAAGATTCAAAAAGTGACATGGCTGAGATAAAAGCATATAAAAGCATCTCTAAAAACATTGTGGTTAAGACCCAGTTGAATGCATGCTTGGAATAGGGTAGAATTTAGAAATCCGGCTTTGTGTGGAAGGATTAAGGCATTCAGACTCGCCGCTCATTTTAAAAAATATTTCTTGCTCCTGGAGTTTCCTGGCAAAATCCTCCTCGAGAGCCTAGGGAAAAAATAAATATGTATTCATTAAGATGAAAGCTTATCACATACAAATATAAAGAGAAGATGAAACAATCCATCCAATTATCTGTATAACAGAACAAGTGTCATGGCTTAGGATGCGCTTTGTTCCCCTTTGGTTTTGTTAATAATTCTATCTAAATACGTTTACACAAGACATAAATAGAGTAAGTAGCAGTCCTAGATTTTCAGCCATTTTTGGCCATACACTAAAGTAATTATTGGTCTAATAACTCTTTAATAATTGAATTGTGTAGAGATTTATTTTAGCCAACATTGATAAAACGATCATAAACATTTTCGAAAACACATAAGTCCAATTATCTGATCGTTTAGGATTCCTAACTAAATGTCTGCAAGGAGCCCCATCCCCCTCTTCATCTGACTGACTCCATACTTATTGGCATGTCCAGCAGTAATAAAGTAACGTAGGATCTGCAATTTTCATGGCTGCACAACTGCTTTCTGGATGTAGAGCCTTCCTTGCTGTATTACTGCTGTAAATGCCAAACATTATAGTCACCCAGATGGGGAATATCCGTTCAGGAGGTGAAACATACAGCCCATGTCGCCCTATGTCTGTGCTCCTGAGAGTTACACTAAAGTGATAATCTGTCACAGCAGGTAGTGGAGCGTGACGCTGATATCAGGATTTCTCCCTAGCATAAAATGGTCCCGTTTATCGGATACTTTCTGCGGTGAACGATAATCGCTTTAGTGTTTGGCCAGCTTTAGTTTTAATTTTGCATTCCTAAAACATACTGAAAGGAAATCAGCAATCAAATATTCTACAATATAACTACACGATGAGTGTGGATTATAAAACTCTTCTAAAGTCCAGGGGGTAAATTTACTAAAGTGTGGGAAAGGAAAAGTGGAGATGGTGCCTATAGCAACCAATCAGATTCTAGCTGACACTTTCTAGTATGTAATAGGAAAGTGAGAGCTAGAATCTGATTGGTTGCTATGGGCAACATCTCTGCTTTTCCTTTTCCACAGTTTAGTAAATCTAGCCCCGAGACTAAAGTAACCAGCAGCACTTGGGAAAGCACTGCTAAGTATACATTATTAAGGGTGGGTAGAGAACTGGGGTGGCTCTAGGGTAATATACATGCTGTGACATTTCTGCAGTGCTGGCTTGTTACAGGGAACCTGAATGTTTCTGTTTTGTTACTGTGTTAACATTAGTTGCACAATAGTTATTTCTCTTTCATCTCAAGTGAAAAGCCCATACCATGAGCAAATTAAACACTATGGACTCTAACTAACACTAACATGCAGAGAGCCACAGACCTCCACTGCAAGATCCCTCCACAACTGGAAGGTGCATATGTAAACAGTAAGTTCAAATAGCACTACTCCAAAAACACAATGCAGGTCACTGGGAGATTTGCAAAACAAAGGTAAAGGAGTAAAGCATAACCCCTTAATACAGCTCTGCCTATTGTTCATAGAATGCCAATACCTTTTTTCGTGGCCTTAATTTCTCTCTCCACTCTTTCAGTTCCTGCCCGTGTTCTTCATCGAGCTCTTTCAGCTTTTGAGTTTCATGCTCAATCAACAGATGGCATTTTTCATTCTGAAAGGCAGAGTTATAGATTGGCACTGTATTAATGAGAGAACAGCCAATAAAAGTCCCTTTGGAAATTAGCACTTGTTTAACGCACATGCTTTTGACCACTAACCAAAACCTCATGTTTTCTCATTGTCCGAGGGCTTATTTATCTATTATTATTGGCAACATTGGACATTTTTTGGCCTTCTGATAGCACACTAAATTAAATAATATATAATGATCTATTGGATTATATAGTGCAACACACTTTTCTCTTTTTTGATTGTATTCTGGATGAAGAAAAAGGCAATGGCTTGTACCGAGGCCTGCGCAGGAGAACACACAGGACCTGATTCACAGTCAAGAAAATGCAGCTTTTTAGGTGCGTATATTTAAGAAGGGATATAAGGCGCAGGCTAGTGACTTAATAAACACAATTTACATAGGACTTAAGAATGGGACAGCTTAGAATCACCATTACGAATCTATTTCCTCAAGGTGCATAATGACTTAAGAATGAAGGGGCGTGCCGGGAAAACTAAGGAACGAAGTTAAGAAGATTGGATGGAGGGAGCCATTTAATGAGGAAATATGGGCACGGTTAGGCAAAAACCTTCTTAATAAGCCGCCCTACACAAACAATTACAAACCTAAAGATAAGGTAACCCTATGGCATTGGTAAGTCGGTTAAGAAGCTGAAAACCGTGGGCGTGTCAGGGGAGTCGCCTTGCTAAATTTTGCTTATAATTGAGAACCTAAATCATTCTTAAGTGTGAATACAGTCCGTAATCTCTGTATTACAGACCTGTAGCTGCTGCAGCTCCCGGATATTGGCGTCACACTGAAGTTGCAAATCTCGCATCTGGTTCTCGTGTTTTTGATGTTGGGCTAGTCGCTCGTTCTTCTGTCTTTTATCTTCTTGAACAGCGAACTACAAACACATACAATAAAAATGAACACTCTGGAAACTAAATTATCTGGATGCTTCAATGATCACCGAAAAGAACAGCAGTGTCCAAAGTCTGCGTAAAATCAATTAACCTCTAAATTCACATTAGAGACACTACTTTTATTGAGACTCCTAATATACAAAAAATACCCAACTGGCAAGTTAACTATACAGCATTATAATCATAACTAGCTCTAGTATACAACGTAACTGTATGCACGGAGTTGTGTGTTGGGCTTAGGGGCCCTTCGCATGTGTTGAGCAGGTTTTACCTGTTTAATCTTCTCGCGGTCCTGCTCCGGAGAGCCGGATGAATTAATCCGCAAGCTCTTTTTAAACATGGCCATGCGAGTCTTGGCATCGCTGCGCTGTATTTTCGGCAGACGGGCTCTTTCCTGAGTTTGCTTATTCTTCAGTTCTTCAATTAGACGCTGATTGTACCTCTGCATCTGCTCCATTTCCTATAGAATAGAAAGTAGGGTTTCAAAGCCAGAGATTTATAAACCCCTCTAAATACTGTATCTATTTCTAGTGCTGGCAGGAAAATGAGGGATGATCTAGGTAGACTGGAGGAATGGTCAAGAGTGCGGCAACTGCAGTTTAATGCCAAAAAAATGCAAAATCATGCACTTGGGGCACAAAAACCCAAAGGCTCAATATTTCCTTAATGGCATTACATTAGAATCTACCGAGGAGGAAAGGGATCTAGGAGTCATTATTTCCAGTGACTTAAAAATAGCCAATCAATGTAACAAAGCAATGAGAAAGGCAAGTCAGATGCTTGGTTGCATAGGGAGAGGAATTAGTAGCAGAAAGAGAGAAGTAGTGATGCCCCTTTTATAAATGTTCAGTTCTGGAGGCCATATCTCCAGAAAGACATAAATACATTAGAGACTGTGCAAAGAAGAGCAACTAAAATGGTCCATGGCCTTTGTAACAAATCATACAAAGAAAGACTAACTAAACATAACATGTAAAGCTTGGAGCAGAGAAGGGAGAGGGGGGACATGATAGCAGCTTTCAAATACATCAAGGCTTGTGACCAGCTAGAGGAGGGTACCATTATTCAAAAGAAAAGGTGTAATAGAACACAAGGGCATGAATAAAAGGGTGATAGATAAGTGGAATATTCTTCCATCTGAGGTGGTTGAGGCCAATACAGTAGACCAATTTAAACATGCTTGGGATAAATATAAGGGTATCCTAAATTGTAAACCAAATTGAGGGTAAATAGGGTCTAGGGTCAGTATAGTTTTGAATAAACAAATGGGCAGACTAGATGGGCCATGTGGCTCTTATCTGCCGTCACTTTCTATGTTTCTATGTATGTTTCTATGTAAAATACCAAGACTCATTAACAGATGCTAATTAGCTGTTCTAGACACTTTGATGAGATATGATATTATTACACACATCAGCCCATATGCACAATAAGCAATACAGAGAAAATCTGAGTTGTGGACATCCCGCACCATGGCTTCATAACTTATAGGAGTGGTAACAAACATCCTCGGTATCGGCGGCTGTATAATCCTGGATCTCAGTATATCTCATACCTTCTCGTGTCTCTTCAGGAGCTGATGTCTCTGCATGAAGTACTGATCCTTCAGCTGTTGTTTCAGAAGCTGATGCTTCTCTTGTAAATGACGTTCCTCAAGTTCCCAAATTGCGGCTTCCCGCGCTGTAGAGTTACAAATGAAGGAATGGTTTATAAAAAAGGCAGATGTTGAGGAATGTTTATGCCGACACAGGGGGATTTTTTATGGAGAGGTCTAAAAAGAGGAAACTAGGGCTGTGGTCCAATCAGATTCTCTCTATAATTTTTTAGACTGCACTAGATAGATGACAGCTAGAATCTGATTGGTTGTTATGGACAATACCTAATTTTATGTTTAGAAACTTTTAAAATATTAGGATAAACACCTTAAAGAAGCAATTGTAGAAAGTAAAAATGAACAACAAAAATAAATAACAAAAAAGACTTTGAAATTTATACGACCCACATATTAAAACAAAAACAAATACATTAGGATTTACTTGGAAACATAACTTTTGGAGATACCAAATTTGAACCAAATAAAATGAAACCCTAAACCATTTATATGCTACCCCCCATGGGATCCACTTGTGTACAAAGCATCTAATTTCACTTCAGTTACAGACATGACACTTAAAGGGTTTATAGTCTTACATATTAATATTTACTATGTAGCTAAGGGTTAAACACTCTTTTACAGTCAGTCATTCCCTCCCTTGTATGTTTTATTACAGTCAGATCTGGCCCTTGTCACTAGGGGGTTTGAGCAGTATGAAACATGATGGCTGTATGGATGACCATGTACCTCTCATGAGCTGCTGTTTGTTATTCAAGCAGTCTCGCTCAATGTTCGCAAGCTCCATCTTCTGCTGGTGAATGATCTTCTTCAATGACCCATCCAACTCCTGTTGCTGCTTTTGCACAAATTCTTGTTCCTGGATCAAAGTTATAACACAATTACCAACAAGGTCCTGCTCAGCTTCCATTTACATTAGTGACTAGTGTAAATGGAAATAACGTGGGACACAGCACACGTAGAATTTCCTTAGGATGTCTCAATCAATTACAGAATCAACAGAGAATCAGCACAAATCACCACAACTAAACCACTGGAGATAGAAAGGGTTGTCCTGCCCTATCCGTAGGAGGTGATAATCTGCACAGAACCCTATAAAGACCAAATAAATCTTATTTTATGAACGTGTCTCCCCTGTGGGTACAGAACACTGACCCATGACAAGGAGGTCATACTCCATGCTTCAGTTTAAGTGTGTCATTAATATTTCACAATGCAATGATAACATGTTCATAGGAGAGAAATCCTCCTATATTTAATATGGTTTCCATGTATAAGGCAGAATCTGAAAAGCACACGAGAGGATTGAGAAAAGGGTCATTCACCGTTCACAGAATATTCATGAAATGGTTTGTCTCCAATCACATAAAACAAGAGACGCAATCCAGGAGGCAGTAATTATAAAGACACTAAACCTGTGTACACACTTATTGAATGTGTTAAATCCGACCTCTGACTGTCCTGTTGGCCCGGCACTGGATAAAGTGAGTACGCCCACACGACGGCTCATAACATCCAGCTTTCACGGTCTGGTCAGGTCAAACGTTATTTAAAAACTATTAAAACTCAGGCAATCTGATTGACAATCACCTGACCAATCTACAAGTGTGTACACTCCCGCTTCATGAAAATTCTTCTTCCAATTTGCCTTTGTGTGTGAGCTGCAGGCGGTCTGGTGAAGATTGGAAGAGTATGTATGGGGACAGGATCCATTTGGCAGATGGTTTCAGCAGAGCAGATGCAGGTCTGCTGTTAAAGTGTGTATGTTGGATTGGGGGGTTGTAGCTACAACCTTGGCCTGCTGTTGTATTGTGTAAACAGTCTGGTTGGGAGTTGGATCTGAAGATTGGACAAGTGCATACCCAGCTTTAATCTTTAATACTGTTTGCTTTGTTATATGTAAATTTACGAGAGAAGACATGAGTATATTGTTTTTATATAAATAATAATAATGATTTACTTGTTGCATAAAGGCAAGAGGTAACAGGAAAGAGATTGGACAGGATATTTATACTCCGAGGAACACAGCACACTTGGAACATTTCCTATCCTATGTACAGAAATGTACACGGCTGTGTGAGGAAATGAACAAAACACATTGTATCCCCAGCATGTAGTTCATTCAATAGAAATGCCAGGCTGATATAATTACAGGCTATGCACCATGCGTGCTAACAAACCCCTCCTGATTACTCCTACACACGAATGTTACTCAGCATCTAGTACCGGACTGTGAAGCTCAACAAAGACTCAACAGTCACATGGTGCATTTAATAACCTTAAAGGAGCGAAGAAGGATTTAAATGACAGGCTACATATATTAAGCACGGCTTAGTGCGCTGTATAATAGACTACTCCATTAAACAGCACTGTCAAAAGCAAATAATAGATATTAAAGTATATTTCTTTAGCTGGGCTTTTCTGATTCAAATCCATTGTAGCTAATGGATTTGTGAGCAAGTGTAAGGATGGTGATTTTACAAGCAGCGTATTTATACTGCTTAGAGATGGGAATTATTTATTCTATGAGCAAAACATCGGTTTTATTGCAGCATTTAAATGGTTTATAACTAGCATGGAAGCACTGATTTAGTGTGACAGGTTCAGATACTCTGCCGTCACCTCACTAGACCATCCACTAAGCGGTAACGGTACATACAGCCTTTCTGAATGTTAGAAGCTTCTAAACAACTAGTGTACATGGTCTGAGACACCGAAAAGTCAAAGATTATCTTTGTGAACATGACCAATAAAAGCAGCCTTAAGCTAACCACACACTAGAGAAATGATCTCTCCCAGCAGGAGGTGGCCAATAAATGGGATGTTTTTCCATTAGGGAAAGGTCCGATATTGACGCAACACAGATAATCTGTGTTGAAGAGGGAGGAGCTGCTGAGATTGGCTACACAGGCTTCCTGTCAATCTTTGCATTGATTGGCTGCATGGGCCTCCTATCAATCTTGGCAGGAGATCCATACGGCTAGTTAATTGGCTGACTGTCAGAGAAACTCCGGTCAGTAGTGTAAGGCACCTCCACCTCCATGTTTTCGTTTCCCCGTCTATCGTACTCTATAAATAGTAGTAATAGAGTAATGGAAGTGCTACGTGTCTTGCAGAATGCAGAGCTATCATTACTTTATTACTGCTGTACTTGTCAGTGATTATGGAGTGAGACAGATGAGGAAACTCCGGGTAGGAAGTGCGGGCACAGGGTCTAATATTCGGACCTGTCCAGAAACTACACGATATCGTCTCATCAGTATGATAATCCGTCAGCAATTCTGAACGATCAGATTATCAGACCCTAGTCCAATACTACAAAAGTCCCAAAACACATGAAAAGCAACATGCAGGTCAGGCCTGTCCTAGGTCGCAATAGAAAAATGTCAAATGTGCATATTATATAGAGATGCATATAAGGGCTTGCACTGCACACGCACACACACACACATGCTGGAGGAACGGCAAACTTCAAAGCACCTCCCATGCTGCAGACTTACATCCTGCATTTGAGCGTTGGATAGCGTACATGACGACAACTGAAAAGACTGAATCATAACTTGGGCAATACCCTGTGGATCAGAATACAACATATGCCCAGCGTGAGAGGAAGAATTACAGCCATAGACAGCGGCCTAATGCCACAAGCAAAGATTAATAAGCCAGCCACTAAATAAAGTCATTTTTCAATAGAACAGACCCCAAAAATAAGCTAAGAATGGCAGACGGACCAAACTGGACCGGAGCCCCTGCACCCGCAGTGTGCAGATGAATTCTATCTCATTGGCAGTGGAGTTTGTGGGAATGTGGTCCCGCTATTGAGGCTGTCAATTATGCTTCTTCTCAGCTCTATCCATCCACAGCATTACTGGTGTTGTGGGTCTCAGTTTAGAATGGCCCTTTCAAAAATTTCCAAACTTAGTTGCAAATTGATTGCTTCTGCCTCGCAAAGGAGCAATCGATTCACTGAAGAAGAAAGATGGAGCTGCGAATGTGTATTAATGCAACTCCAACCCTTACATAACCCTGACCCTAACTCTCTTTTTCCCCATAGTCTGACAATAAAGGTGCATACACACTATACAATTATCTGAAAGATCTGGCTGTTGGAATTAAAATGTGGTAATGGATGAGAGCAACTGACAGTACCATTTGCGCTCATCCATTACCAGATTTTCATTCCAACTGCCAGAACTTTCAGATAATCTGCCAGATAATTGTATAGTGTGTATGCACCTTAAACTCCCTTCTCCGCAGCCTGACCCCAAGTCTTCCCTCCTCGCACCCTGAACCTAAGTACCTCCCCCGAGGCCTAACCCTAAGATTCCCCTCCTGGTAGCCTAGCCCTACAACTCACCTTAGTCTCCCCTGTAATACTCGCCTCTCCGGTGTGTGTGTGCAGCAGCGGTTTCTGAATGAATGAATGGGTAAATATGCTGATCGGCAAACTTACCCACCCATCAATAAAATATTCTAATTAGTTCTATTTTCAAAATAGAGTCAAAAATTAGCTTTCGGTTGTCTCTGTTTCAGAAACATCATTTTCATAGCAGTGGCTGCACTCCCATTTACATTATGTATGTGCTTATCAAAAATGGATCGTAAGTATTACAAACATTACTCAACATTCTTCAGAATGATGTAAGAATGAGACTATTCTCTGCTGAAGGGCTGAAACTCCAGCTAATGTACACAAAAACAGCCATTAACAATGAGTATTCTTTCCGCAATCAAGGAAGAATTCAGACACGGATAAGTAGTTTTAAAAGGTGTGGAAACAGCTCCTCAAAATAGTGGTCAGAGTAAAGAAATCTTAAACACACACACAGTGACCTGGACAGTAAAAGGCTGAATCAGGGTCACGAGAAACAACTACATAATAATTAAAAAGAAATAAGTGAACAACACTGCACCTCAGCACGTGACATCACTAGAGGTACAGATGTAGAATCATTTTCTGCATGCTGGAAATCATATTGCTTTTTCTTACCAGATACATAGGGGCTGATCCAGAGTATGGGAATAAGGGCAAAACATGTGAAAGCGTACAGATCGGCTAAACCATTTTGCAGTGTGAGGGGGGGCTAATTAATTGCAATTCTTTTCCATGCAGGTAAAATACTTTACTTTTACACATAGATCTCACACAGTTGAGCTAATAAACTTCACCTCTTAATTCCAATTCTGCCATTACATTTCAGGAGCTGGATCCAGATTTAAGAAGGAGATTGAAATTAAGGACCTGATTCACACTTAAGAATCTTCTTAAAATAAGAACTTAAAGTCACACCTGGGCTAAACCATGTTGATTGCAGGGGAGTCATATTTAATCTGCTGCAAACAGTACTAGTGTTGAGAGGTGATATTTCCCAGCCCAAGTCTAAATAACAGTGTGATAGTAAAGCTGGTCAGTATCTGTGTGCAGTAAGCAATTCATAGATATATCCCTGCATGCAAAGAACAGAATTAACTTGACTCCCCCCTGAAATCAACATGGTTTTGCCCGGGTGTAACTTTCCTCTGTTAATTACAAGCTCCTTCTTAAGTCTGGATCCAGCCCCAGATTTGCCTCTCCTTGCAATACAACAAGGTATTGCTCAGGTCTACACCTAAAATAGGTGTAAGTGCAGCTCTGGATAAGACCTGTACTGAACAATATAATACTGTCAGCACAATTACCCCCCAGGGTAGTTTCATTTGCCCTTGGTGTGAATCTGCTCCTTTTTTGCTACAGCTTGTAACTCAGATTGTCGTCTATACACAGTTCCGCTAGTCCTGATCAACACTTGTTACCTCTGAAGCAGCGCAGAATTGCATTATAAGGGTACGCAGCCGAGACTCGCCAGCAGCCAAAAGCAAATTTCGTCATCCTTTTATAACACAAAAGCTTCTGAAGATCACACAAAATGTTAAGTGATCAGGTTGCGGCTGGGTTAGTGGAACTGGATGTTAGTGGACAGATTCATTTGTCACTACGGCATCAGGAAAACATTAGGCGGCTTTGTGGAGGTTTAGTAGCACGAAGCGTTGGCGGTTACCTGGGCGTGCTGGCTTTGTGCAAGCTCCTCCTTCCTGCGTTTCATAAGCTCTTTTCGAAGCTCTTTAGGCGCTTTCTCCACGTCACTTATTACCTGGTGTAAGCATGCAGAAGGTGGGGAGATGTAACCGTGTTTCCAGGGGAAGCACAGGAGGCAAAGTAAAGCCACACCACCGCTGTGACAGACACCCAGTCACCATATTGGGTTACGTGAGGAGAGTGATGGTTAGTCAGTGATGGATTATGAAAGGACCCTGTCCAATGGGCAGCTACCGTTCCTTCTTGCTTGCAAACAAAGATTCTGATAGGAGACTAACATTAGTGACTTTAATAAAGGTTGGCAGAACTGCTTTCCTTATTATATATAAAGCAGCAATCTCATGCAGAAAGAACTGTGGTGCACTACAGGAAAAATACTGGTAATTACCATCACTTGTAACTTGTTATAGTAATTCCAGATTCTCCAGTTAATGTTAATATCATGGCAACCACAGTCACATAGCACACAATGTAATGTGCTGAATGGAGAAATGTAAAATCTATCTTATACATATGTATTACATTTTGCCTTGTATATTCTGAACGTGCAAGAGATTTTGAGAGATTTCTAAGTGGGAAAGTTGCTTTTTATTATTTTTTTTAATTTGCTGCATAAAAACCTTCTATAAAAAGTCACATTTTAAATTAATGTTACCTGTTTTAGGGGCAATTGTTTAACATTCAGTCATGTGATCTTGCTTTCCATTCAATGTAGAGGTCATACTAGTTTAACAGTCTTTTGAAAATATTTCCAATTTCTACAGCAATTTTAGGAACTGTGGACAGTAACATCTACGTATAGTCCACTCGGTGTATGTTTAACTTCAGTGTGTACTGTCTGTTACATAGCATCCACACTTCAGCCCCCATTTGGTAATTACACGATACTAAGGCTTAGGTGGAGGTTGGTCTTAAGGAGCCTAAAATGGTATTCATTGTGTCCCAGATGTGTAAAGTGCGTATTTATAAGTGTAGTGTACAGTGTTATTGAGGTACAATCTCAAAGAAAAACCCAAATACCAGAGAGTTCAAAGCAAAGCCTATGAGAACAGTGCCTACAATACAACAGTCTGAATGGAACAAGCATTAAGAGGCAGATACAAGTGTGTGTGTATAA
>WWET01001136.1:149669-161528 GCA_011038615.1 Limnodynastes dumerilii | reverse complement strand
AGCGTATAGACGCAGAGACAAGTGTGTGTGTGTGTGTGTGTGTGTGTGTGTGTGTGTGTGTGTGTGTGTGTGTGTGTATGTGTGTGTGAATATTATATATATAAAGTTAGTTTGAGGAGCATAATGTACGTTATAAAAAACACACAGACCCATAAAAACTTGATTGGTTGAACCGTGCAGAGAGGCCAGGAGGAAATGACCAATCACCATACTTAGTCAGGTACTAATAGCAATATCCAGTGCTTGAAGCCCAACCACCAAGTCAGAAGAAATAAAAACAGGCTCAAAATACAAGTTACACAGCAGAGAGAGGAGAAAAAAATGGTCAAATTATTACACAGGATTAACATTAGATTTAGAGTTAACATCAGACATTTAAAATATTTCATATCTATGATTAACAAAAATTTTATTTACAAATTAAATCTGAATTATTAACATTAGGGGTGAAAATCAATTACCCAGGGAGCACATACCAGAGAGGTTATGACCGAATGCACAGATAACAAGATGCCAACTGGATCTCCCCTTTACATAATAACCAAATAAGAAGTTATGTCTTGTAAAGGACACTGGACCGGATCCAGATTGCCACATTTTTTTTACGCTCTTTGCAAGCGGGAAAACACCTGCATTTTGGAGTCTGTGCACACAGATATCCTCCAGGGTGAATCTGGATTCTTAGGATCTAGTGTCTGGTACTGGAAGTCTTTACGACGACAGAGCAGGATGAGTACGTCGCCTACACAAGGTCAGAGGGGGGGTACAGTATAATTAAACAGTAAGGGCTTATTACAGTGGAAAAGACATTAAAACAATGCCGTTATGTCACCACTTCGGACTCCGGATTTCGGTATCAACAGTCATACCTTAAACACATGGCATGGGAATACCTGATAGGTCTGAGGCTAATACAATCACTTTGTAGAACACCAATAGCCTGCACTGCATCGGTTTCCAATTGGGACACTCAGGTGCTAAATTAAACATATCCAGCCATAGAACAAACAAGCTGGGTAAGTCGACCACACAGGAAGACAGACTGGTGTATTCCTGGAGCAGAAACCCAGCTTTTATCCATACTGGATATGTGACCAGGACATGAAGCCGGTGGATTCCTTACCTCTTTCTTTTTGTTTTTTAGCACATTTTGGAATTTGGACAGCTCCTTTTCCTGTTCTGCCTTAATGCGTTTAGCTTCTTCTCTTAAGCGGGTTGTGTGTTCCTGCTCCAGGCGCTCTATGGTCTGTTTCTGCTGCCTCTCCAGGTTTTCTATGTCCTGATCATATTGTCTCTTCTTGTTCTGGAAAGAAGAACAACGACATTATGAGGGTCATCCTTCTTCAAAAGACGACTGAACTTCGTATCAGAGATCACATGTAAAGGTGCAGGAGGCCAGTGTTTACCTGTACCTGTAACTTGCCTTAATATAAAACATACCAGCGTTTGGACCACTTAAAATTAGCGAGTGTGTGCTTATCTATTCAACAGGAACCAGAAAATACAGGGCACATTAAACATGGCTGTCTACATGGTAAACAATCAGGTTCACTTAAATTCAATGAGCAAGTCAAAGAAGATGTTAAATAATATGTCTTGAAAGAATGTTAAATAATAAAAATATCATTTAAAGCATTATTTGAGTGTCAGTTTAGCAATGACTACACAACAATAGTACATCTTGAAATATACGTAATATTTATATTATTTAGAAATATATTTCACCAAATACTGTCCCCATATGGTCTGGGAAGAGATCTCATAATAAAAAAAGGCAAATACCAACACCTGCATTCCTCTTCATACCAGGCACAAAAGGCCTCCTTTTTATATTCAAATAAAAGCAGGTACAACTCACCCTCCACTGCTGAATGTGGCTATATAAAGGAGAGTAGAAGTCTCAGGAAAAATCCTCTGCATGCCCAGGACTGGACAACCTTCCACTCTCCAGACATTGTGAAACTACAATTCCCAACATGCTCTAACAGCATGGCCGATTCCTGATAAAGCATGCTGGGCCTTCAAAACATCTAGGAGACACATGATGGTCAAATGTGAACTAGCCTGATCTGTTGGCATTCTCGTATATCTTATGCCCCTTTCAAACCCAAATCCAGGGTCTCCCACGGGATAACGTACACGGCTTATAGACATGTCGCAGATGTTCAAACCGCAGCTACAACCTGGGTAAATCTCTTTCACACTGTCACCGTGTCTACAGAGGCACACAGTGGTCCCCATCCCTCAATTTAAATATATTTATAATGGAACCTGGGATCCCCCTTTCACACCACAGCACAGGTTAAGAAATCCACAGAATAACCCTGGGCAGCAGAGTTGACCCATTCTCACCAACAACTGACCAAAGTTATTCCCGGGTCCATAGCTTGGTGTGAAAGGGGTATAATAGATGCCTAAATGATCACCTTGGATGCAGAGGAGTAGGAAAAGAACAAACACTGAGCCAGATTTACCAAGCTGTGGATTTGGAAAAGTGGAGATGTTGCCTATAGCAACCAATCAGATTTTAGCTGACATTCTCTAGAATGTAAAGAGAAAGTGAGAGCTAGAATCTGATTGGTTGCTATAGGCAACATCTCAACATTTTCCAACCCGCAGCTTTGTAAATCCAGCCCTGTATTTCTCATATATTGTCTCTAATGCTGGCCACACACTAGAGCGATTATCGTGCCGATTTAGCAATTATCGCGGATTGTCTGAATTATCGCTCTAGTGTGTGGTGCCGATAATTTACTGAAACGGCCGATAATCAAAAAAAAATGGCGTAGGTCTGGATCAGGCTTATTATGCATATGATTTACTAACATTAGGGTAGATCCAGAACTACGTGTGCAATACGTTTCCACGCGTAGCGTATTTTCGCACGCGTATGTTCTATACACTCCCCTAGGCACACCCCCTGAATGTACGTAATTCACTGAGTTCTGCTTCCCAAACCCTACCTTAACTTTTTTTTGCATAACAGCGTACGTGCGCTAACGGACATATAGACTACGTGAATGTATGCCGCTTAGCACACCCATACTGTACACTTTACATATAAACCTCCACTTACTTCACGTAAAACGAACGTATTGTTGACTCACGTAAAATTGGCATGCCCACACGTAAGTATTTACATGCCAATTACGTGAATGGCCCATACGTTCACAATTACGCTACGCTAATGAGAGTATTTTCTATGGTGCGCATGCGCAGTACTTAGAAATAGGCAATTTTACGTCTCCGCCACGCGTAAATTCGCTCCGATGCGTTGTTCTGGATCAGGCCACATGTTCTAAAAAACTTGCTGCAAAATGATGACTTTGGACTGTATTCACACCTCGGTGCGTAATTTGCCAAATGCGCAGTAGTACATTTACGCAATCTACGTACCAGTTAGTAGTTTAGTAGGAAAGAGGCGTGCTAATGCTGCCTCAGGGAGTGTTTAGTTAGAAGTGGAAGGGGAGGGATTTATATTAGCCGGGGAAGAGGGGGGGAGGCAATGTCTGTGCATAGTTTCCTTCTTAAGAAGAACACTACGCACGGTGAGATATGATAGCTCGATGGCACGCCATAAGATACCTAAGGGAAATCGTCCCGTTTATCGGCAGCCACATGCTGGGAGCGCTAGTGTGTGGCCAGCTGTAGAAATGCCTATTTTATGTAATCAATTGCTTTACCTTCTTCCTTGTTGTTTCAGCAGCGTAATGGATAGAGGATATATTATGATGTGGGCTTATTATTTATTAATAGCTGCACCATACTGTATGAAAGATGCAATGGTCTATACTTATTTCTCTCCTTCTGTTCCTACTGAGGAATTTGGTAACAGTCAGATCATGAAGTCTTGTTTTAGAAAGGTATTATGGCCACAATATGGATTGCACAGTACTGGATCTATCTTTAATAGCACATTAGACTCTTCTACAGATAACATGGACTGCTCCTCGTGGTAAGTGGATTATTTGAGATAATCACCGTCATTTCCTGTTCGAATCTTCGGAAGATCTGCTCTCGCTGCTGCATCAGTTTATTGCTGAGGAGCTGCTGTGCTCTCTGTTCTTCTTTCTGTAACAGCCGGAGCTCACGCAGTTCTTGTCGCCTACAGGAAAAGAAAGCAATGACTAATCAAAGGAGGGCTTTTAAAAGACTATTATGAAACGTACAATTTTCAAGTAAAAGCCACATATTGTACAATTTCCCTAGTTATATTGAGAATTTCAATTCACAGCTGGAATGTTGGTTTCTATTTAGAGAAGGAGGTGAGCGGGGGTTACAAGATCTTAAGAGCACACTAAATGTTTGCCTGGTGGAAACAATCTAGTAACAAGCTACTGATTGCCACACAGTATAAAGCTGGGCATACACTGCATGTTTTTCACCCGATTATCATGCAATTGGTTGTTTGAAACAATATTGTGTAAAGCTGGGTACACACTGAAGTTTTATGAAATCTGTAGTAACAATTCTAGCCCCAACCTGATTAACAATGCCCCCGTACACACTGCTCTCTAGTTCTTGTGGATGGTTTTACGAATTGTTCAAATAAATATTTGCTGCAATGATATGATCTCCCACAAGGTGGCACTAGGCAGAAATATAAAAGGAAATCGTTGCAGCGAAGATGGTGTGTCAGTGTGTTCCCCCATGGGTCCGTGTGGGTTTGCTGCCGGTACCTCCCACACTCCAAAAACGTGTGTGTGTGTGTGTGTGTGTGTGTGTGTGTGTGTGTGTGTGTGTGTGTGTGTGTGTGTACTTAGGTTGTAGCTCCAATGTAGTGAATGTGAATTATTCTGTGTAAAGTGCTGCAGAAAATTTGTGGCATTATATTAATAAGCCTTATTAATAATAACACTAATAATAAGAATCATAATATTAATGTACTGCTCAGGGATCCGATGTGAGTAGAACCAGATCTCAGAATCCAGCACAGTGCTTTCTGATTACCATATTCATACTTAAGAAGCTCCGGCATCTTAGGTGCATAGATTTTAGAATTAATGTGCGTAGTAGGTTAATTACGCAATCTACGTGCGGATTTTCCAGCTTAAGAAGGAAATTACGCATGGCTACTTAAGGCAGCCCTATGACACTAGTACCATTAGGCTCTTGAAAATTGGGATGGATTGTAAAGCTGGACAGATGAGTTAGGTGCGGATGGCCAGATATGCGACATTCATTATATGTATTGTTTTATGTAACAAAGAATCTAACAGAATATCTTACACCTCCAACAGGATTATGCAATGAATTATAACTCATGTATAGAGTCAGCCACAAATAGTCAGCATGAAAGCAGGTCATTGAACATGAGGACATAAAGGCACATGACGGGAGGGCCTTTTAAATTGGTCTGACTGGTTCCTTTATTCTACACACATAAATGACATTACAAACAGTAAGAGGCTGTTGAACCTCTGACTATTAATGGACATTTATGTGCTCTTCTCATGCAAGAATCTGTGATGTAGAGCGGTTATTTAACTGGAATGTAAACCTTTTATAACATGCAACGGTCTATTACAGCTTTACATAGGCAGAAAATGACAGGACCGTGTGCTCACTATTATGGCAGACAGAAACAGTGATTGAGGACCGGGGCATCTCCAGCCATATAAAGAGGTGGCGCGAGGACATGTTATTTCTCATACTTTCTTCAGGTTTGGCTGATTTAAACCACCTTGATTTAAACTAAGTTTTTATTCAGATCTATTTATTTAAAAGTAAGACGAATGCTTAACATTAACTAGTTCTTATATTCAATTTCATCTACGTTTGATTGTATGTTTTAATCAGGGTTGCCGACTTTTTAGAGCTTCCCTCCGTGAGAACCCAGAGGGAAGCCATAGATTTCTGCAAGAGGGCGGAGTTTAGCTATGCAATTTATGCACATCATGTAATTAAGCCCCACCCCTGTCAATCACTCTTGAAATCTCTAGCTTTTCAGGGGCTGGACGGGGCTTGATGACATCATCAAGCCCCGCACATCCCTAGTAACGCTAGGGATTACAGTAATCCCAAATTTTGGGAGTCTCCCGAATATTCCGGGAGAGTCGCCAACCCTGGTTTTAATATGTTTAGCCAATCTACATATATCCAGATGTAATAGGAAAAATAACCAGTAAAAAGTAGGTTTTAAATGAAAGATGTAAAATAAACCATAGTAAAATAAACCATATTAAAACCGAATAACTTTGTTTTGTTAATGTTATAAAGCATAGTTGATCACTGTTTCTAATACATAGCAATGTTTCACAGTATTAATATAATAAGCAGGATTTTTTTGTTTTAAAAAAATATTTTATATTCTATAGACAAGCAAACACTCATACTCCCTTCATTCATTCATTACCATACTAAAGTCCAGATTTACTAATCTGTGGGTTTTTACAGTTTGCCCATAGCAACCAATCAGATTCTAGATCTTACTTAACTATTGCATTCTAGAGAATGTCAGCTAGAATCTGATTGGTAGCTATGGGCAAACGCTCCACTCTTTCAAAACCCGCAGCTTAGTAAATCTTGACCTAAGTATTCGAAAGGTAACCTCCTGGTACAGAATACTCAAAGCTGCAATGTGGAGAGAAATCCTATTTTGACCAATGCCGTTTTCCTGCTGTCTCTATGGAGGCGTATCCTCCCTTCCAGCTATTGTCCTGTAGGTTTGGGTTTCAGTTTACATTCTGGAAATGTTTTCATACTAATACAAACGGAAGAGAAGCCAATGTTAATACAAATGACGTTCCTACCGGAGGAATCTCAGCTCTTCGCTCTTGGCGTCATTATCGGTTACGATCTTCGAGGTCGTGACACTGACTTCCACACCATCAACCATGAATTTCCGAGTCTTCTTGAGCGTTTTCTTCTGTCTTTTAGTTTCCTAGAAAGTGTTACAAAATGAAAGGCAAATCAGCACCACTGACAATATTCCTGTACCACTAATAGAAGCCACAGTGTCAGCAGGTGCGGGGATGCAGAGAAAACTAGACCAGCAAATTTTACAGGAAAAGCCAAACACCAAACATTTATATTAGAAAGTGTGCCGCACATATCCGATGTCCCCGGCTCCCAACCCAACAGTCTGACAGCTGTGGACATGGTATAATAACCCCCCACTTCTTCATAATCGAGGGGATATACCATCCACCGCCCAGCACCAGTCAGATCATTCAGAAATTCTGTAGATACAATGGACCTGATTCAGAGACTGCAAATAAGAGGAAAGTTACTCCTGGGCAAAACCATGTTGATTTCAGGGGGAGCCAAGTTAATTGTATTCTTTGCATGCAGGGATATATGTTTGTTTTTGCTTACAGCACACAGATACTGACCAGCTTTACATTTAGACTTGGGCTGGGAAACCCCACCTCTCAACTTGAATACCGTTTGCAATAATGAAATTTGACTCCCCTGTAATCAACATGGTTTTGCCCAGGAGTAAACTTTCCTCTCTTATTTTAAGTCTCTGAATCAGGTCCAATGTTACAATGTGGTAATTGGAACAATGGAGCGGATCCTGACCTCCCACTGGCACTGCCAGTAATCCGAGCGCAGTGCCTGCGGTGATCTGCGCAAATGTTGGGAGGCCACACCCCTCGTTCCCACAGATCCCCACTGGCACTCCCATCAGGTGACAGAATGGAATGCTGGATCTTGCAGGTACAGATGCGACCGGCGTTAGCACAAACACAAAAACAGGTGTTATCTGATCCTAGAAATTGTCCCCCTTTCATAAGTCTGAATCCAATCTAATATTTTTTATTATTTGCAAAAGAAAATCTAAATTGTGGGAAAATAAACAAAAGAAAAAGCTTTCATTTATCTATTGGGAAATAAACAAAGGAAACACGAGTAATTATGATAATCGTTCAATGCCAGACTACATCTATTCATCAAACACCTGAGTCATATGGGCACTGAATGCTTCCAGCGCTATTGATTTATACATTTGCTTCCCTTTTGTTTGACGTTTTCTATCCCCAATGGGGGTGGTAACACAGAGCAAAGAACATGCTTAACCTATACCGCTTCTGCCATACCTATATATTGTATATAAAAATATAACTGCAGATCTATATCCTCTACCTATACATACGTTTCTATCCAGGCAAGTATCCTTGCTACACACTTAAGAATCTGCGGGTGTTTAGGTTTGTATATTTAGGAAGGGATATACTGCACATGCGTAGTAACTTACATACACTATCTATGTTGGACCTAGGAACGGGACTGCTGTGAATCACCACTTCGTACCTAGTGCTGCAAGGTTCGTAGTGCCTTAAGAAGAAAGGGGCGTGCCGTGAGAAATTAAGTACGAAGATAAGAAGATTGGGTGGAGGGAGGCTTTTAAATGAGCAAATCTGGGTGCGGTTTCACATGAACGTTCTTAATTAGCCGTCCTACGCACACAATTAAGAACCTAAAGATAAGGTAGCCTTATGGCATTCTTAAGTCGCTTAAGATGTCATGTCAAGAACACTGTACAGGAATGGTGCTACTCCTGCAGACACAAAACAGAGGATATTCATACATAAATAAGGGTAAAACTAATTTTTATTAGTAGAATTCTCAATAGTAAAAAAAATAGTAATAATAAAAATTATATCAGATATGCACACAAAAAAAGGGAAAATTAAAAAACAAATAAACACAAGTAAAAAGATAGATAAAAAATCTGTAGATAGTCCAAAAAAAAAGAAGGATAGATCAAAAATCTGTAAATAATCCTATGTATTAACAAGTAGTCTTTTAGTATTAAATACTCTCCTGTAAAGGAGCTTACTTGCAATGGTAGCCTCTGAGAGCGGTAAAACGGCTGGTGAAGGAAGCGCTACGGAAAGGTGATGATGAAAAGCCCGGGAAAGTAGCAGCAACCCTGAGGAAAGTTCCTTGTAAACAGAAACGCGTCGGTGAACAGTCATACCCTCCTAGGAACTCTTGCTGCATCGATCCTTACCTGTGTGTAGTTGCTGCTACTTGCCCGGGCTTTTCATCATCACCTTTCCGTAGCACTTCCTTCACCAGCTGTTTTACCACTCTCAGAGGCTACCGTTGCAAGTAAGCTCCTTTACAGGTCTTTTTCATCATCACCTTTCCGTAGCGCTTCCTTCACCAGCCGTTTTACCGCTCTCAGAGGCTCAGAGGCCATTGCAAGTAAGCTCCTTTACAGCAGAGTATTTAATACTAAAAGACTACTTGTTAATACAAAGGACTATCTACAGATTTTTTATCTATCTTTAAACTTGTTTTGAATTTTTTTTTCAAATTTTCCATTTTTTGGTGTGCATATCGGATATCATTTTTATTATTATTATTTTTACTATTGAGAATTCTACTAATAAAAATTAGTTTTACCCTTATTTATGTCTGAATATCCTCTGTTCTGTGTCTGCAGGAGTAGCACCATTCCTGTACAGTGTTCTTGACATAGTATCTATAGGTGATAGGTAAAATCACCTGTTACTGGCTGCATGCCCCTTGAGTGGAGCGCTAACCCTACAGTTTTTTTTTCCTGTTCCTGCAATACCTGTTCCTTAAGTCGCTTCAGAACCTGAAAACCAGGAGCAAGCTGAGGGAGTCGCCTTGCTACTAGTTGCGTATATTTAAGTACCTAATGCTTTATTAAGTGTGAATCAGGCCCTAATATAGACCAAATCACAAAAACACATATGCATACATCCAACTTGTACAGACTGAATTCACACTTGTATTATTCTGCTTCCGCTACACTGGAAAGTGTCTTGGTGATAGACACAAGAGGACAAAGCATGCACAAGACACATGGGGAAATAAACCAGGATAGCAGAGGATGGAGGAAACTAGCATCAACACACAATCAGTCTCCTGATCTTACCTGTATCGATATGGACCCAGATTCTTTGTTCTTGGTCATGAAACTAGATATGGACAGATTCAAATCCATGCTGCCGCTGTCTGTGGTAGAACCCATTCCGGAGTCTGAATCGATTTCCTTTGGAACGGCAGCGTCGCCTGGAGGAGAGCTTTCAGGTTTGTTTTTGTCTTGACCTTCGGCAGAGACCACACTAATGCTGGGCACACTGGGCTGAGGCCCGTTCTCCAGTGCAATTTCACCAGAATACTCGCAAGTCTCTGGGAGTTCATTTTGCGCAGTCTCTTTATCCATCAGTGAATCTCTATGTGAATCCTTTATAGAATCAGGAGGAACTTTCATTTCGGTATCGGTTTTCTTAGGTTCTGCCACCTCGAGAGGAGTTGGTATAACAGTGTCATTTTTAATATCTGCCACCTCAAGAGGAGTCGGTATAATTGGTTCATCTGCATTAACGTGATTTTCAAGACCCGGGTTTTCTGCTAATTGGTCATCTTTGTTTTCAGAGGCAGTGATTACTTGTAAGGGAACTTGTGCTATTTCTGGAGTTTTGTCATCTCCGGGTGACGTTTCAGGTTTTGTGCTAGGTTCCTCTTCACTCTTAATATTTTCGGAGATATCTACAGAAGCCTCTTCATTTATACTGTTAGCGTTAACTACTGAATCAATATTTTCAGCAATGGGTTTCTCATTCGTACCGTTCTCCATAATAGGAGCCTCTGGCTCTTCCTTCGGCAATTCTGGAGTTTCCATTTTAGGCAAGTCCTCTGCGGCTTCCATAATATTGTCGTCTTTTGGTACGCTTACTACATCAGTTGTTGAAGCTTCTGGTTCTTTGTCTATACCATTCTGTTCAAGCGATTCAGAAAGAACATCTTTGACTTCAACTATTGGGGGTTGAGCTTCATCTGTGTGAGGTTTCTCCTCAGCCTGTGTTTCTGGGACTACGGACGTAGTTTCTGCTGGTTTTATAGGAATATCGGCAGGTGGGAGGGACACAGGTTCACTAACCGCTTCTTTATTTTCCACGACGGATTCTTTATTGACAGCTACGACACTACGGTCAGCCATTTCATTCTCTTTTCTAGAGACATCTGGAGTGACCGGTTTCTTAACGTCAACAGGTTCCTCAACAGTGACTTTAGCAGAATCCAACAGGTTGTCCTGCTTGGAGACTTTATTCTCACTCACAGCAGGCACAGGCTTTTCAGAAACCGTTTCCAGAGTCGAAGCATTCTGGGACAGCTTCTCATCTTCCAAACTAGCAATGCTGAGGTCTGAAGAAGCCCGTTTACTGTCCGGAACAGGCTAATAAGAAGATACGACAGGATATTACAAAAAGAGAAAGGTGCAATGTAATACACACAATAAGTCTATGAAGTGCTGACATACAGTAGGATCAATGAGCACATATAGCTTGTGGTATGCAATTTATAGACAAATAGCATCAATATGTGGGTCTAATAACCTTTGATGTGCTGGATATAAACATTTTACAAGAGGTCAGTATTGTCAAGGAAAGTCAGAGTATGAATATGAAGGAGTGCAGAAGGCTTTAACAGTAGAGACACTTCAAGGAGTTTATAAAGGATGTTAAAGGTGAAGAAGAAACAAACAACAAAGAAAGGAGAGGTAGAAAGGGGAAAAAAATCAATTGTCAGGGAGAGAGAAAGTGATCCATATCTGAGCATGAAAAATGATGGAAACCTCATGTTTAACTTCAGAAGCATTTGTAACTAGGTTATCACACAGAACATGGGACCTGATGTAGACCTGTGTGTTCCCTATGAGTTATATATGCACTGTGGTCTGCAGGTACGCACATAATTGGGAAGGAAACTCTCCCGATACTACCCTCTAATGCACAGAGCTCTGGACACTTAAGTGTCTAGGGGCCTGATCCAGAGGTACGCGATACTACCCTCTAATGCACAGAGCTCTGGACACTTAAGTGTCTAGGGGCCTGATCCAGAGGTCCGCCCGCCGTCGCTAGGACGGCGGGCGTA
>WWET01001136.1:106954-121274 GCA_011038615.1 Limnodynastes dumerilii | reverse complement strand
ATGTGTGTGTATATATATATATATATATATATATATATATATATATATATATATATATATATATATATATATATATATATATGCGTGTGTGTGTGTGTCACACAGGACTATAGAATACACCATTTATTTATCAATGAATCCTTATACCTATTATATTTTGGAGGTGGGGTGCTACCAACAGTCCTTAAAATTAACTGATTCTGGTGCACACCCATTCATATAATCACATAATCAAAGTAACACTCACAAATAGTGTTCAAATATGCTGATTATATCAAATTAATGGCAGAAAAAAACAGCTGTTGCCAACAGTACACTGTCTCATTTTAATATCAGCAATTGCTCAATTAGTTCATTTTTTTTAATTTGATATAATCAGCATATTTGAGCACTATTTGTGATTGTTACTTTGATTGTGTGATTATTTGAATGGTGTGCACCAGAGTTCATTTTTCTCTTCTTTGTTTAAAATCTATAGTTTGCCTATGCCTGAACTAACAGTCCTATGTCATAGGGATTACAGACTCTTATCAGGTGCTCATTTTGCCAATTCCTCTGTAGTGACTGTAGCAGGACACTGTATAGCTCCCCACTAACCTGTCTATTGTGTCTATTGTGTCCTACACTCCTGTCTAAAGCACACGGAAAATGGCGGCAACATGGAAGTCTGGGTGGGTCCGCAGAGAGAAGGCACGCCTCTGCTGAGTAGACACACCCACTTTCTATCACAGCGCAGCCTCTTTCAGAAGGGTGTGAGTCCCCACTTAGAAAGTTAGATTTTTGAAAAATCAGACTTCTCCCAGCCAATTGCGAACTGGCTGGGATTTTTTATTGCTATGCCTCGATAAGGCATAGCAATCGATCCACGGAGCTCCGAAAGCTCCGTTCAGCTAAATGGTAAGTAATAGTCCCTACCCTAATTCTAACCCTAACCCTCCCCTCTCGCTACCCTAACCCTAACCCTCCTTTCCTGGCAGCCTAACCCTAACCCTCCCTCCCCTGCAGCCTGACCCTAATTCTCCCTCCCCTGCAGCCTGACCCTAACCCTAACCCACAAAGATAATTTACTCACCTTTTCCTGGTCTGGCGATAGCAGCAACGGAGGAGCGGTGGAGGGATAACGGTAATTGCGAAAGTGAATGGGTAAAGTATGTCAAACGGCATACTCACCCATTCGCTAATAAAAAGTAGAAAGCAGTAAGTATTCGAGAATGGGACTTTCGAAAAGAAAGTCCCATTTTTGGCAATTAGACTCTCGTACCGGAGAGTGTAACCACTTTCAGAAGGTGTTGCAAGTGTCATTCTTATTATGTCTGGATGGGCTGCAATGTGTTTCTATTAGGTTGCACATATGTGTGGGCAGACACAGAATGGAAAAGTGTCCTCTATGCCATCCAAATTCACAGAAAATGGGGGAAATAAAAAAAAAAAACCTGGATCTGGATCAAGGGTATGAACAGGTTGTAGCTACAGCAAAGAAATGTGTTATCCTGCCACAATCTAGCTAGACAGATAGTGCTAGCTCCACAAAAGCCATTTTGTTAAGTCACTGTGATGGATGGAAGCTGTACTTAGGTAACGATATAAAATGGGTATAATATAATGGATGGTTTCTGTTGTTTGTGTGTAATCTGATGCAACACAATTGATTTGCAGCTATGACCGTGTTTCTGAGCTTGCTCTTATTAATGTGAACCTTTTATCAACCTGTCATAATCCTGTCTGTCTATCTGGGAACCAGAAGGGTGGAAGAATATGTGACAAAACTGGTTTCACAGCAAAGCACAATTTTCACCCCGGTTGGTAAAGCATTACGATTTCTCACAGGCTTTATCAGTGATGTCTGCTTCTGTATAATGGAATATGGGGCTTCTGCCACAGGGTTATACAACTTGTTGTATACAAATCAATACACAATTGTACATCCACCTTGTTAATAATGCTTTGTAATTGCTATTGCAAGGAGCCGCTTTCCCTGTTTTTATAGTTTTGCTATCCAATTAAAAAGGTAAAATGATATGTACTATTTATTGAAGGTTTAGTACGTTTCAGACTGTACTGTAACATAATACCCTGTGCTGCCTTTTAGTACTGTAATATATCATTGCCTTCTTTAAATATGCATGAGCTTCCAAGCAGTCATTTGTTTTCCAGATGTAAGCTCTAAAAAGCTTTACTAGTTTATTAAGCAAAGAAACAGAACCTGTTCCTCCTTCTACGTCTCACTTACAGCACGTTTAGTATCCTTTAATAGGTCACTGATGCTGGAGACTTGGAGCACCCCAACCCAAATCAACCACATGGTCTGTTCTACAATGACTAATTCACCCCCCCTCCCCCCCGATTACTTTACAAACAACTCAAAACCTGGTGACCTGCCACCCCCAATAATTATGGCGTTCAGTTTATAAACCGGCGCCGGATGTCTTCAGGTCCTTTTTTTTTTTTTTTTTTTGATGTCCTCATTTTTTTTTTTTTTCTACAAATCTATCACAAACTGCTTTATCAGAATTAATTCGAAATAATCTCATCTGTTACCGATATGTAGCATATAAGAACCAAGCTTATCTGACATGAATTTGTTAGACATGGGGCCATATTTACTAAGCTGTGGGTTTGGAAAAGTGGAGATGGCATGGCAACCAATCAGATTCTAGCTCTCACTTTACTATTTCATACTATAAGATGTCATCTAGTATCTGATTGGTTGCTATGGGCAACATCTCCACTTTTCCAAAACCGCAGCTTAGTAAAAATGGCCCATGAACTTGTTTATTAAATATTTAATATGGAAAAAAGACACAATGCTTATATAGAAAAATAACATAAAAGATGCTAGAAGTTTTTTTTTTTTATAAAATAAAAAGGTGAAAAGTCACTTACACAAAGGATACTTTCTGTGCTGGGACTGCAAGAATATAGCACATTCTTCTCACCTTAAGAGCTCCCAAGAAATAGGGAATTCTATATACTCATTTCACACAACAAGGCTGATCTTATGACCTGCATTAAGGACAGGTCTGAAGTTTTACGACCAAACCTACACACATAGGGCCGTATTCAGACTATCGGACATATAACATATACGTCCGGTGTTTAGCGTATTTTCCTACTGCGCATGCGTAGTACATTTTTTACGTTGTCTACGTATCTTTTCCTTACGTCTGAAAGGCCGCATTTACGCAATCTAAGTAAGGAAAAGATACATAGATAACGTTAAAAATGTACTACGCATGCGCAGTAGGAAAAAACGCTAAACACCGGACATATATGTTATTCGTCCGGTAGTCTGCATACGGCCCCATATCCTTATTGACATTTCTGATATACAAATAAACTTTTCTTTCTTCTACAAGTAATCAAATTTCTGCAAGAACAGATTCCAGGCCAGGGCAATAAGGGTCACTTTATATTTTTACGATACTAATTTATATACTAGATATTGAATCTTATCATGACATAAATGATGACAATTATGTGGCTATCCTTGGGCACCTACATAGGATGATAATGGATGTGGGCTGCTGTTCCAAATGGGCTCGAAAATTGATTGCTTTTGCCTTGAAGAGGCAAAGCAATCAATCCCTGGCATACCAAAGAGGCTTTGCTGAAAGGTGAGTATAAATTTATTCCCAACTCTTACCTCAACCCTAACCCTCCCATCTCATTACCCTAACCTTCCATTCCCTGCAACCTAACCCTAAAGGCCGCCATACACTAGGGCGATTATCGGTCCCAGCAGGGGTGGCCCGATAAACGGGACGATTTCCTGCAAGCACCTCCTCTGCTGGGACCGATAATCCTAGCAGAAGAGGGGAGGGGGATGCAGGGCTCTCTATGGTGCTGCTGCCGAGCTATGTACAAAGCTGCTCTGCCAGAGCATCATAGTGCATAGATCTGCAGCAGCGGTACAGGGAGAAATACAGACAAGAATCAGCCGTAATCGCGCTTCACACAGCACGGATTCGGCAGATCCCTGTCTGTACCACTCCCTGCAATAGCTGCTTCTGTATATCAAATCAAGGTATATATCAAGGTATAATTCAAAGCTGACAGAGCAGCTTTGTACATAGATATGGAGCAGCGTCTATTGCAGGGATAGGGAGCCATTCAGCTTGCTGATTGGCTCCCTTAAAATATTGGGATCTTTCTCCCGATATTTATTAAACTTTCCAAAAGACCAAATAATCGCACCCGAGCGTTTCTGGTGCATTTATTTGGCATTTGGAAAAAACGATCTTGGCCACTAACTAGAGCGATTATTTGCCCAATCCCCCGATAATTGGGAGATTGGGCCAATAATCGCTCTAGTGTATGGTGATCTTTAGACTCCCTACCCCACAGCCTAACCCTAAGACTACCTTCCCCACAGCCTAGCCCTAAGACTCCGTTCCCCAGACCCTAATCATAACCCTAAAAGTCCCCAGAGAGGTTACTCACCTCTCTGATAGGGTCTGTGACAGGTCCGGCAAAATGAATGGGTAAGTATGCCGAGCAGCATAAAGGCAACTCCTTACAACGTAAAAAATAAAAATGGTTCTCTAGATCTCATGAATGAAGATATGAACTAAGATAGCAGCATATGCGCAGACGCAAAGAGAAGTCATTTTTTGTTCCTATCAATTGGAAAGCACCATTTTCTCAGAAGATTGAATGCAACTTGTAGTCATCAGATATATGCACCTTAAAAGTAAAAAGAACATATAAAAATGTAATGAAAATTGCTTTGTAATGATAAACTCCTTTGCAGCACAGCCTACTATGTCTGAAATCTGTCACTCAGTGTTTAATTTGGTCTTTATGCTCATTAGGCTCTGCATGGATCCTTTATGTGTTCTTGGCAGGTCTGCTGATTATCATTACCAGATTAGCCATGCGTGACACTCACACTATATGTGTATGCTTGCTTTCCCAACGATGCACTCATGAGTAGGGGACATAGATGTGTTCTGCATGTTGTGGTCATAATGGTCGCTTCTAAAGATCTCCTAAATATACCCCCTCATTTGTGCTCACACCCACCTCTTGTATATGTGCTATTGAAGTGGCACCGTTACATCTTAGAACTCCTGAAAGTAAACCAAAAGTCCTGAGCAGTGTCTTCAAATCATCTGGAAGATGTGCAGAAATCTATAAACGATCTATATGATGCAATGCTTACATGTGTTCTGCAGCCCATTAGCCACTACCGAGCATGAAGAATCGGAGGAATGTGTTTCAGATGTTTCTAGTTTTACAAGGCTGGTTTGAGCAAGTGAATCAGAAAAAAAATAATAAATCAGATATTTTCCACCCATAATATTCTCTGCATAGTTCTGTGTGATTGAATGTTTGAATGCACTGCAATCTCACATATGTTAAGGGACGTAAATGGCGGCTCTACATTCAGCAGTAGAAAGAAGAAGAAACTAGTGTCAAGTCAAGTTAAACGGGTGTCGGTCTCCGCTGAGAATGGCCCTATTTCGAATGGGTCGTTCTCTCCCAGCCACGGTGCTCCAAATGGTAAGTATAAAATGTAACCCCAACCCTTTCCTTAATCCTTACCCTGACCCTCCCTTCCGCGCAGCCTAACCCTAAGACTCTCTTCCCTGCAACCTTACCCTAACCCTTCCTTCCCCACAGCCTGACCCTAAGACTTCCCTCCCCGCAGCCTAAACCTAATACTCCCTTCCCTATAGCCTTACCCTAAGACTCCCCTCCCAGCAGCTTGACCCAAAGTGTCCCATCCCTGCAGCCTTATTATACATTCCCCTTCCCGCTGCCTGATTCTAACACTAACCCTCCTCTTCCATGACCCCAATCCTAAAACTCCCTTTCCTAGAGCCTAACCCTAAACCTCCCTTCCCCCAAAGCCTAACCTTAACCCTCCCTTCCCCCAGAGCCTAACCCTAAACCTAAAAGTCTACGCCGGGTGGGTGATGGGTCCAGCAAGTGTCAGGTTCCGAAAATGAATAGGTAAGTATGGCGATCGGCATACTTGCCCATTTAAAAATAAATCGAAAATGGCTGAGACGTACAAGAAAGTTAAGCATGTGCTAGCTTTCTGTATACTGTGGGCAGTGTTTACATCTACACATAAGTCCTACTCCAGGTTTTATGATGAACATTGCTTTACTGTGGAGAGCTGGAAAAAGTGTCGTGCAACCATCGGTATTGATGTGCGCATGTATGTCTGGGAGAGATATTCAACAGAGCTAATCTTTTAGTTGACTGAAAGGTTTATTTTGGCGCTCCTGTAGCCACGGTGGACCGGATTCAGAGATGCGTTTTTCCCAAAGTACGCGATTCTACGCACTCACTTAGCAAGCCAACATCCATGACACTCCCCTTTCACTGTCGTGCAATCATAGACTTAGGACGTCATCTTGGGTCAGCAGGGATTTTTATTTTATTTTTTTTTCTGATTGCAACAGTTTGGATTAACTTCAAATATAAAGATAGGGATCGCAGGAGATCGAAAATAGGTTGAACTTGATGGACTGATGTCTTTATTCCACATCATCAACTATGTAACTTACGTAAATAAAGTTAGGCATGCGCAGGTAAAACGTATCTAAAAATACGCACGCAACTCTACGTGAAAACGGATCTGTGAATACGGCCCTGTATGATTACTAGCAATTACTGTTTACTATGAAATTAGCAAATGTAGTCCCTTTGCATAAAAGTGGAAGTAGGGAATAAACTGCCAACTACCGACCAGTAAGCCTTACATTACTAGTAGGGAAACTGCTGGAATCACTGTTAAAAGAACAAATTGCAAAATATCTAAAATCCAGCAACTTACAGGATCCCAAGCAGCATGGCTTCACCAGGGAAAGGGGAAAAGGGGGAGAGATCTTGTCAGACAATTGACTCTTTTGACTGGTTTGCTGACGTAGTAGATCACGAGGGAGCTGAAGACATAGCTTCTCTAGATTTCAGTGAGGCTTTTGACACCGTGCCACAGTACATACTCTTAAATAAGATAGAACATTTGGGATTGGATTCAAAGATAGCTGCGTGAATACAATTTTGGTTACTGATCCAGGAGACCTCGTATAAACTCTTGTCCAGGTGGTACCGATGTCCTGACTTACTTCATAGGCTTATCCCATCTTAATGTCCCCCTGTGCTGGCGATGCAATCAAGATCCTGACACACCTCTCCATATTTGGTGGAACTGCCCCCAGATTAAGCCCTACTGGGACTCTGTAATCTCACTATCCAAAGAAATAACGGGAGAGGTAGTCCCAGACCACGTGTTCTTCTGGCTTTTCCATCACTCTAAAGATCCGATCTCTGCTTATAAACATTCCCTGCTCCGCCACCTAAATAATGCAGCTAAAGCAATTCTCCCCTTACATTGGAAAACCACCTGTCTTCCCACCCTCCCGAAGTGGTTTGCCAGGGTCAACAGCTATGTGGAGATAGATGAGATTCTCTCGGAACCAGGTGACGGTTACGTGCGTTATCGAAACACGTGGTTTAGCTGGCTAGAGTTCAGGACTACCGATCGCTATAAGGATTTGCTCAGGCAGCCGGCAGTATAGCCACATCTTACGGAAATAAGTCTTCCTAATAGCTGTTTAAGCCCTATAAAATATCCCAATAGTCCTGCCAACGGAAGTCCAGTTGCTGTGTCCAGACCAATAAGGTTGAGGCTATCAAGAACCCATTATGGTTTTCTGTTCTTTTTATGTTCTTTCAGTTTTTACACATTAAAAATAGCAAGTCGACTATAAAACAGGTACAGAGATAACCATAAGCCTTTACCCACGGAGCACAGAAAATACTTTTAATGTTGTGTTCATTTGATGATGAGACTTTCTTTATTTCTTGTTCTTGTATACTGTATTTACAAATAGCTAGCTCACCGCTTGGAAGTTTTGCAAGTTTCAATTGTTTTACTGCTATTAATATATGTATGTAAAGAAAGTTTTTCTGTGCCAACATACTGTTTTATCAATAAAAACAATTTACACACAATTTTGGTTACTAAAGGTAACATGCGTTTTTTCAGATTACACAAAGACATGTTACAGTATAGACACACTAGGATGCGTAAACAAAATGACTGATTCCAGGCAGACTGGAAAAGTGGTCAAGATTGATTGTTATTGCCAAAAAATAAAAAATCATGGACTCAAAACCCCAAATGGTCAATATATCATTAATGGCACTACATTAGAAACTTATTAGGAGCATAGAAGTCACTATTCAAACCATACAATGTCATTTCAAATCAATCCCTCTTGCAAGTGCAAGTCGAAAGCTATCAGGGAGTACAGTACTAAATCCAATTCAACACATGGAAAACGGGAAATACAAACACCTGGATGTAAAAACAATAATACAGTAACTGAATGTCTTGTATGATTATGGTGCAATGTGACCAGACTGGTATATTGGGTTTTCTGTTTAGTTTATGAGATGGGAATGATTTTGTAGTGGGTGTTGACCATCTTATATGAGGTTTATAATCCAGTGATATAAATGCACCAGTCATTTCTCTTGATTTAATTTGCTTTAAAAGTACAAGGTATTTTGGGGAGTATCAACTAAATGTGGCATTAATCTGACCGTAAACAGCTGCCAATAAACAGTAGGTCTGCACATTGCATTGTGAAATAACACCCTAAATATTGTCATTGTCATAGTTTTTTAGAGATGTGACTTTATAGCAGGATACATGCCTGACATAGTCGCCAAATTTGTTTTATTCCCTTTAGGAGATACTGGAGGGGAGATACAACTGATAGACACCTGGGGCTAGATTTACTAAGGAGGAGTGCTGGCCAAATTTTGGGAGGGTGAGACTGAGAGCACTGTGTTAATGGATGTGGAGTCTGGTGCCAGTCAGACAGTAGTCTAAGGTGCCAATGTATAGAAGGCACCTAAGACCCTGAATATTATGGTCGTGTGGTGCCCTCCATATTGCGTTCTGACAGCTGACATGGGGGAGAAGCCAATAGCATATCGTCTGAGGCTCCTCCATGTTAGTGACACAAACTGGAGGGTGCACTATATACTGCCTCCACCTCTTATCTGTTGTGTGCTGCTGTGGCATACCCTCCAACATGACCCATTCCATTAGGTACAAAATTCTCTGCTCCTGACGTTAGCTGTAAGTTACTATGGTAACCACATTTGTTGAAGAGAAAAATGTTATCAAACACAAGTTCATTAATTTAAACTAGGTGAGTGACAGTTGGAAGCTCAGAAGTAGAGTATTTCGTACCTAATGGTAGGCGGTCATGTTGTCCAGTCCAGTGTGGAGAAGCCAGCAGGAAGGGGTCTATCCCCCCCCAAATGTCTAATATGCTGCTGAGTGAAATCAAGAGTACTATTCCCAGAATTAAGATTAGCATCAGTCCATAGTAAGATGGAGGTATTGGGGTAGATCCAGAACTACGTGTGCCGTACGTTTATTCGCGGAGCGTATTTTCGTGCACGTAAGTTCGCTACACTCCCCTCGGCACACCCCTTGCACGGACGTATTTTGTCAAGATACGCTACCCAAACCCTACCTTAACTTTTTCGCACGTAACAGCGTACGTCCGCTAACGGACGTATAGACTAAGTGAACGTACGCCGCTTAGCACGCCCATACTGTACACTTTAAATACCACCCCCCGCCTACTTCACTTATTTCAGACGTATTTTGGAGTAACGTAAATTTGGCACGCCCACACGTAAGTATTTACGTGACACATACGTGAATGGCCCATACGTTCACAATTACGCTATGTGAATGTGCGTATTTTCTATGGTGCGCATGCGCAGTGCGTTCTAAACAGCGATTTTACGTCTCCGCCACGCATAAAATCGCTTCGAAGCGTAGTTCTGGATCAGGCCCATTGACCCTTTCAAGTGTGTATCTGGCAGCTGTTTACTGGAGTAAATATCCTCTTTAACAGCACTGTCCTCTTGAAAGGATGACAGAAGTCCAGAGTAAGATGGAGGTATTGTCCAATTATAGATTGTATATAGAAAGATTGTATATAGAAAGTTTTCAATACAAATAAAGCATTCACTAACAGCACTGTCCCCTTGAAAGTATTGCAGAGGTCCACAGTAAGATGGAAATTGGGCACGTTTCAGACAGCTGAGTATGTTAAACAAACTTTAGTGAATTGCTTCTACCTGTTTACATATCGATCAAACATGTCTCTTGTCACCCAGGTCTCTGACTAAAGCTGTGTTCTATGGAAGAAATACCCTCCCTATTATGGGGTTTGGATCCAGTGTTCCTGGCATATGCAAAGTTGTACATTAAAGACATTTTGGAACTAAAGGAGTCCCGTCAAGTACCTGGTATGTCATCTAATAACTGTACAACAGTTCTAATGTACAAAAATATGCATTTAACGGAAATAGACTGTCAGTGTTTTGTTTAATATTAACCTCTGTAACACAGTAATAAAACCTTTCATAAACTGAGTAACAAATGTAAATAATTGATAGAGGAGTGGTGATTGTATGGTATATCTGTGTAGTTAATATATGTAGTTATATAGTCATGCAGTGTGTCATGGAGTGGTATTTACCTTATAAACTAGTATTGTGGTGCATGATATAAAATGAATGCTAGATTGTTATTGGGATAAATATTTGATCCCGTTCCCTTCATGGAATTATCTTACCAGTTTTAGTGTAGGGATATGTGTAGTATGGTGACTTAAGTAGTTAGCACTTTTGCCTCATAGCACTGGGGTCATGAGTTCAATCACCCGACAAGACCTTATCTATGTGGAGTTTGTATGTTCTCTGGTTGCTCCGGTTCGCTCTTATATGCTAAAAACGCGCTTAATTGGTTGCTGACTAAAATTAACCCTAGTTTGTCTATGTGTGAGTTAGGGAAATTATTATTTTAAAGTGCTACTTAATAAGGGTCTAAAAAACCTTTTAAAAGATAAATAATGCACGAAAACCATTCTGTATGGAATACCGGTTTATACTGTGTGTAACGCCTTACAATTTAAATGGCCATGTCCACCCACCATGTACATCTTGTAGGCGTGGTGACTGAACCAGCCCTCCATGCAGCTGCATTCCCAAGGCGGAATTACTTTTACTGCGCAAGCGTACATAAGTCGCCTGTCTTTATTTATTTACAGGTATTTTACTGCACAAGCAGTAAATAAGACACACACACACATTAAGATTAATTTATTCAGCTGCAATCAACATACCAGCATGTTTTTGGAGTGTGGGAGGAAAGCGGAGTACCTGGAGGTAACCCACACAGACACGGGGAGAACATAGAAACTCATGACCTCAACACTGTGAGACACAGGTGCTACTCACTGAGCCACTGTGCTGCCCCTAAGTCTGGATCCAGCCCAATGTTTTTGCCAAACAAACCTATTGATGTCAAGCTGTCTGTGTAATCCCCGGGGTATGTCTATTTGTATTGTCACAGGCATATTCTTTTACAATAACCATCCCATCAAGCAAGTTGATATATTAGGGACTGTTGTCTGTGTCAGAGAAAAGGAAGCTTTCTACAGTTATGGAGGTAATTTTACATTATTGCTTTTCTTGAATGCAGTTATTAAAGAATGTGATGAATTTTGAAAGAAAACAAGGAATCTCTTTGTTTATATGCCTGTAATTTAAAATAAATTCTATATGCCAATAATTGTTTTCCAGTGTAAATATATTATCAGTGTCCCCTAAAAAAAAAAACCACAGTAATCAGTGTGCCACTGTCACCCAATTATACTACACACCTGTCCAAAGACCCCATGTGCCTATAATTGCTGATCTACCAGGCTGAGAATATCTTGTTACTTTTAATCTAATCTGTGCAAATTGCAACAAACATAAGTAGCAGTTCAGTCCAGAAACATTATAACAACCAGTTAAATACCAGCCATAACAAGGGAGTGAGGGAAGAAAATTATTTTTTAAAATATATTTCGGCTTGGAGTGCATAAATTTATATATTGGTCTGGGTATAGGACTTTTCCTATATATGTTTTTTTGTGCAATCAACATACCAGCATGTTTTTGGAGTGTGGGAGGAAAGCGGAGCACCTGGAGGTAACCCACACAGACACTGGGAGAACATACAAACTCCACACAGATAAGGCCTAGTTCAGGAATCAAACTTATGACCTCAACACTGTGAGACACAGGTGCTACTCACTGAGCCACTGTGCTGCCCCCAAGTCTGCATCCATCCCATTGTTTTTGCCAAACAACCCTATTGATGTCAAGCTGTGTATGTCTGTGTAATCCCCGGGGTATGTCTATTTGTATTGTCACAGGCATATTCTTTTACAATAACCATCCCATCAAGCAAGTTGACATATTAGGGACTGTTGTCTGTGTCAGAGAAAAGGAAGCTTTCTACAGTTATGGAGGTAATTTTACATTATTGCTTTTCTTGAATGCAGTTATTAAAGAATGTGATGAATTTTGAAAGAAAACAAGGAATCTCTTTGTTTATATGCCTGTAATTTAAAATAAATTCTATATGCCAATAATTGTTTTCCAGTGTAAATATATTATCAGTGTCCCCTAAAAAAAAAAACCACAGTAATCAGTGTGCCACTGTCACCCAATTATACTACACACCTGTCCAAAGACCCCATGTGCCTATAATTGCTGATCTACCAATAGGAAATAGGTCAGGTCGCAAAAACAACCAATCCAACTTGTTTTATATTCTCAAGATGATTGGTGGGTGTGGAGAAGGATTTGTAAGCTATTGGAGCTGACCCAGAGTTGGGAATACATGGAAACACTGGTGGATATTACAAGAGTGTGTACACTCCCACGATCTTCATTTGTAGTTATATAAAAGGTTTTATGACCGTCCTAAAAACTCCACTCACTGTAACAAAGTTGGACTAAATGTGTGTAGCGTACATGCAGGTACCATTGGCTGTCTCCTGTACTGCATAGGCAGATATCTGTACAGTGTGTACAGAGCCATCACATCTCATGTATGATTGCCTAGGTGTGTGCCCAGATTTATATTGTTGCATAATGTTCATCTGCTATTATTGCTGTGCAGTACAAACCGTGATCTCTATATAATTATTCTACTTCTTGATGTAAATGAAATGTCAGAAAGATAAATTTAGTTGCAGTAATTAAAGTATGTGTTATTTCTGTTATTTTGACACACATTAAAGTATATAAATATAAAAGTACAATCCCACAGAGCACAGGCAGGTAAAGTCATTTTGCAATAACAGTACAATTGTAATTACTGTATTACTCAGTATGTAATAAGCCCTCGCCCTGCCATTATTTCCATAAACATATATGTCAGATAAAGAGAGTGTTTGCGTCTGGAGATCACCTATATAGGACATTGAAATCTGGTCCAGAATTCTTACATAATTACAGTTTTAAAAAGAGAAGTTTAGAAGTGCGAAGAGAATCCGGACTCGCCACTTACGCACGTTTCTCGCTGGTAAGCGTGCGAACATCCCCAAAAGGATTCTAGCATGGATCTGGGTCCTCAGGATCCAGGCTGCTGTGCGGGAAGCCTTTCTGGTGACAGGGCAGGATGAGTTATTTATATTGTCAGTAGGGCTTGGTTGTGCCCTTACCTACTCCCCTCGCATGTATGGAATTTAGGATTGAATGTTAATCCACCATAGGAGCTCTGCTGCCACTGGGGAGAGAGCTCCAACCAGAACAGCAGCGGGATTCCTATGGCAGGTCACCACCCTGGATCCGACCCTCCATGTTATAAATAGCCGGGATGGATCCGACCCTCCATGTTATAAATAGCCGGGATGGTTCCGACCCACCATGTTATAAATAGCCGGGATGGATCCGACCCTCCATGTTATAAATAGCCGGGATGGATCTGACCCTTCATGTTATAAATGTTCGGGATGGATCCGACCCTCCATGTTATAAATAGCCAGGATGGATCCAACCCTTCATGTTATAAATATTTGGGATGGATCCAACCCTCCATGTTATAAATTGCCGGGATGGATCCGACCCTTCATGTTATAAATAGCCAGGATGGATCCAACCCTTCATGTTATAAATATTTGGGATGGATCCAACCCTCCATGTTATAAATAGCCGGGATGGATCCGACCCTCCATGTTATAAATAGCCGGGATGTTTATGTTTGGGAATTTTGTACTATAAGATGGAAAAGTCGTTCCACAGTAAATAGCGAATTGTGCAAAAGAAAGGGCCTGATTCTGTAATGGGACTTACGCAAGTCTGTTACGTAAGTCCCCTTGACATGTAGCATCAGCACATGTGGTTCATGCCAGATATTACGTGTCTTAAGTCATTTAGTGGAAGGGGCTGGTCCTCCATTCCCACATGCCTAAACCTGGTTAGACAGCCGGGG
>WWET01001136.1:73515-85763 GCA_011038615.1 Limnodynastes dumerilii | reverse complement strand
TTCTTGTCTTGTTTTTTGGAGAGAGTTATTTATTTACACAAATATATTTTTTATTATTATGTAATGTTTAATATAACAACAGCTAGATTGATAGCTTTTCGTGGGATATATATATATATATATTTTTTTTTATTTCTATTTTTTTTATTATTATTATTGTTCTTGTTTTTTGGAGAGAGTTATTTATTTACACAAATATATTTTTTATTATTATGTAATGTTTAATATAACAACAGCTAGATGCCATTGATAGCTATACCTAATTGTAAGTCTGATTGATTGATATTGAAATAACTTACAGTTAATTGATGTTAATAGATGCAGTGCCCTGGTATATTTTCTGCTGTTATATTGTTATAGAGTTTAAGCATCATATCATTTCAGAGTTAAAACAAACATAATGCTAAAAATCCCTGTACGGTAATGTCTTTCTCAGCACCAGGACAAAGTATAATATTGTGGTGTATCAGACATTCCAACATGACCCATTCCATTAGTAGGTACATTTTAATCCGCTCCTGAGCTTCCAACTGTCATTCACCTGAATTAAATTAATTAACTGATATTTAAAATAAACTATTCGCCTCCTCTTCAACCAAGGTGGTTACCATAGTAACTGACAGTTGGAAACTGAGGAGTGGAGTATTTTGTACCTAATGTAATAGGTCATTTTGGAGGGCATGGTGTATGGGGTGACAATAGCCTAAAATGTGGCATCAGAAAAGAATGCTGTGAAATGGCAAAAGTAATTGCAGGTAAAAGGTGGGAGGAGCTGCATGTATTTTGGACCTTTATGTAAGAATCCACCATCCATGCAAATGTCACTAGGGGCTAAACTGCGGAAAAGGAAAAGAAGAGATGTTGCTCATTGCAACCAATCAGAATCTAGCTCTTACTTTCCTAATACAGACTTAAGAATGTCAGCTAGAATGTCATTGGTTGCTATGGGCATCTCCACTTTTCCTTTTCCACAGTTTAGTAAATCTAGCTCTTGGTCTGTAGTTATGGGCCTCAGTGTCAATGATATTAATAAAGCAGAAACAAAACAAAAGAAACAAAAAGCTTTAGGCTGGGCAGCACACAGGAGAGAGAGGTTATGCTACAGACGCAACCTCTCTCCCTTCATCATGCTGCCTGGCATAAAAGTCAGATTCCTCTGTTGCTCTAATATGAATCTGTTGTCGTTCAGCAGCCAGGAGAGATTCTGTACCAGTACATCCCTTTAATGCGCTGACATGCATAAGACTCACAGACAGGGTCCTTCTGTTTAACAATTTAACATTCAACACCAGTGATCATTCGTCATTGCAGTATCCATGTGATTGTCAAGAAATACAGAACACTATTTTGTAACCACAGTAAGAAAGCAAATTCTAACACTACTATACAATGAGTTATTGCACCAGGTGACACCAACCCCAGTGATGCGGCGCCATTGCACATGGGAGCGACATGGTGATCTCCCCGGGCTCTTCTGTGAGTCTAATGCCGGTCAGTGCATAGGAAACAGGTTGTGATCTTTAATTACAATGCCAGTCAGGGAGAAAAAAAGCCTTAGGGCTGTGCTTCTTAAACTGTTTCCATAAGGGTCTCCATCATCTTTCAAGGCACCCCTAAGTCAAAATAATTACCAAGCAGTCCCATTTTTAAAGTATTTGAGTCAAAATAGCGTAATAACTATTTAAATTATTGATGGCAGGACACAGCCACCTTTTAATACAACACAATCTATGAACCATAATAACAAATATAAGATTTACCGCCCCTCTCTCAGCGATAGGCTGCAAAGAAATGATTGGAGTAATCTTTCTGTTATTTCACCTGGAACACAGGGGCAGGCTGTTCTGGAACACAGGGGCAGGCTGTTCTAGAACAGGTTTTCCAAAAAGCAAAATAAAATATATCTTACAAAAAATAAATAAAAACATCCCCCCTCTATTCGCTTCATCATCTCAACCTCCCCATCATCTCCCCATTCTATTTATCATTTCCCCATCCCCTTCATTATTTCCCCATCCTTGTTCTCTTCATCTTCTCCCCCTCCCCATTCATCACTATACCATCATCATCTCCCCCTCTCCATTTAACATCTCCCAATTTTCATCATCACCCCCTCCTCTATGTCAGTTCTCTATCTTCATCATATGTCCTTTACCCTCATCAGCTCCCCATCATCTCCTCTTATGTTGTCTCTCTCCCCATCATCTCCTCCTGTGTTGTCCCATTCCCCATCATCTCCTCCTGTGTTGTCCCCCTCCCCATCATCTCTTCCTTGTCTTGTCCCCCTCCCCATCATCTCTTCCTGTGTTGTCCCCTTCCCCATCATCTCCTCTTGTCTTGTCTCGCTCCTCATCATCTCCCCAATGTTTCCCCATCACCTTTATTATATTTTTATTCACTGATATTATATTCTTTAGTGCAGAGCATACCTGCACTCTGCTCTCCTCGGCTCCTCTATTCATGCGTGTGAGATCATGACGTCACACGCATGAAGCTGGAAAGTCTGTTTACCGCCAGGAGCCGGCAGACTGCAAGACATTTAACAACTATTGGACTCGCGTCAGCGACTGGAGCTCACGATCCACCTGCACTGCCCTCCCTACTACCCTGGCCGGGATACCAGAATGTTTCTTCTGACGTGGTGGCACGTCGGAAGAAACATTCCATGGCACCCCAGGGAGCCGCGGCGCACAGTTTGGGAACCACTGTGTTATGGTATGTAATAAGACATATTGCATATTACATATATTATAGAAATACAACTGAAAAAATAATACACATAAATAAAAATATATAATATAAAAAACGGCTTAATAAGTGTTCCCGTCCTGACCTAAACATCTATTCAGTTGTTTTGAGCCGACTACTTAAAAAACACTACGGCTCAGTAATTATTCTGGCTTGGGGGTGCCTTGAAAAATGATTGAGACCCTTAGGGTGCCTCGAGATGAAAGAGTTTGGGACCCGCTGCCAGTTTTCCAGTGTATGATTTACTATGAATACGTCTTCCAGTGTTGCAGAGGACACCAAAATATAGTGACATTTAATAAATACAAACCAAAATATCCTGACGTAATGATCCTATATATAGTGGTCTCTTCTGCTCTGTCCTATATCAAGGCCTGCATGTCCCAGATGAAACCAGCGACCTGCATCTAGTCTCTCTGGACCGGATGGGGACTTACCACAAGTGCCTGTTTCCTGATCACTGGGAGCATCTTGCATTCAGTGCATGGGGATGCATTTGCCAATACAGCCTGCCCTATTTCTAAAATGATAAAGCCAGCTGAATAGTGGTTGTATCAGCGTTCAAAAACATCTGCAAATAGAACATTGCTATTGGGAACGGGAACCTATTTCCCCATTGCCAATAAGGGTATAGGCTAAAGGGCACGGAGGGTTAGGCTATGGTGCATAGAGGGTTAGGGCTGAAAAAGAGGAAGGTTAGGGTTAGGCTGTGGGAAATGGAGGGTTAAGCTTAGGTAAGGGTTAAGGGTAGGGTTAAGTATAGATACTTACATGTCGGCAGATGACTCTTTGCGACTGCAGGAGTTGTATTACCGCCACTTTCTCAAATGGAGACTGAAGGCAATTGCAGAAAAAAGACCATTGTTCCGGCAAATTACATCCCTGTGCATGCGCTTGTCAGATCGCCACCATTGGAACGCATGCGTGCAATTCAGCAATCCTATATAATTTTTTTTCCGATGGGTTTCAAACATCTGGGAGGGAGCGAGCGCAGATGCGCGCCACTTCTATTATACAGTTAGAGCATCCCTGACCCCACCACCCTGTCTAGACTAATGTGTCCCCATTTTAAGTGAGGACAAATCTTAAGGTAGGGGTCTGGTATCAGCAAGCCATTCGAGAGAGGGGAGCGGCCTCCCTTTGCTCGCATGGTAGGCTGGATCCAGCGGGGATACGACCTCTACTGCTGCAGTTAAAACCTGTTAATAACCTATAATAACTACTACTGGATCTGGTCTTGTGATCTTATTTAAAATTGAAGCATTTAAATAATTATCTACATTTGGCCACTAGAGGTCACCCTATGATAGTAAGTAGCCTGCACATGTAGAGCCTGATTCAGATCAAATCCGTTATTGTGTCAATAGTCAAAGCCAGAATGAATTATGACCCCTTCAGGAAGGTGTGCAATCTGCCCCGAAACAGCTGTAGGGGGATGGCGGCTATATGACTGTTGCTACTATTGATGCTCTGGTGTAACCTGCTCTGATTGGCCTATGACAGGCCGCATGCAAAATGCGTAAGTACAACGCACGTGCGTTCTGTGCATGCAGGAAAATTGTGGTTATGCATCAGAACGCTCTACAAACCATTCTGACTTATTGGGGTGGTGGTTCAATTGTACAGTAAGAGCCTTATGTACAATCCTATATTATGGACCATCCCATTACGCACAGGGGTGTGTGTATAGAAGTGGTAGGGTTTAGGATACGCAAGTTCCATACTTAAGGGGAGTGCGCTAACGTTGCACGTATAGAATATCAGATCGCACTTAGTGTAAGTTTGCCTCTGTACGCACAGTGCTCATACGTCTCAGTGGCAAAGGTCTGGATCCGATCCTATATGACCAATACAAAATATTCTAGAGTTATATCTATCTAACGACTATAATGAACTATTTCTGGTGGTTACTTATGTCATTTTGATGGGGGGGTTAGAACGACTGTGAACTGGCTGTGAAATCGATTGTTTCTCCTCAGCGAGGCAGAAGTAATCGATCATCTGAAGAACGAAGGTGAGGATTGATGTAACCCCAACCCTTACCCTAATCCTTATGCTAACCCTCTCTTTCCATTACCCTAACTTTACCCCTCTCCTCCCTGCAGCCTGACCCTAAGACTCCCTTCCCCACAGCCTAACCTTAAGATTCCCTTTCCTGCAGCCTCACCTAACCCTAATCCTCCCCTTCAATGACTTTAATGCTAACCCCACCCTTTCATTACCCTAACCCTCCCTTCCACAAAATCTAAAAGTACCCGGAGAGTGTTGATCACCTCTCTGGTGTCTGGTCGATGTGATGGATCCAATCGGCATACTTACCCATTCGGAATATTTTTTTCTAAAATGGCTGCCTTTTAAAAATAGAGACAGACGAAAATTAGCTTTTTTTAGGCTGCACCACAGCATTTGTGGTGCAGCCTAACCACAAGACTCTCCATAGACTTCCCAGTAATACTCACATGTCCAGTCTGCAGCGATTTCCGAATTAATGAAAGGGTAAGTATGCTGAAAAATAAACTACCGTAATTAGTGAAAGTTTCTAATTAGTAATATTTTCAAAATAGAGACGGCCAAAAATGAGCTTTCAGCTGCCTGTATTTCGAAAATGGAAATTTAATTCCGCAAAATGCATCCCCTTTGATGGTATGTGACATACTGTGGAGAATGAAATGTCTATCCTTATATATACGTCTGATCATATCAGAGGTTGTAGAGGGTAGTAACGGGTTTTCCTCTCCCCACAATACAGACATAGATTCCTCTGTTGTCATAATGGAATTACTTATAAGAGTTATTTCTTACAAGTTGTTGCTATATATACTCAGCAATGACAAGCATGCAGAAGAAGCAGGCACAAGAGCGAATAAGCCCTTTATAATATACTACTGACGCCTGGCTAAGTGTCTTGCAGAAGAGGCGCTGCTGAACTTGTATTGCTCCTGTTATTGGAGACATATTATCTCTGAGCTAAACAAGGAACAAAGTACTTGCATTACTGGATACATTTACTAAAACATCTAGAAAGGAAAAGTGGAGGCCAAGCCCCAACCAGATTGAAGCTATAACATGCTATAAAATGATACCTAAAATCTGATTGGTTACTTATGGTACAATGGTACTCAACAAGTGACACGCAAGTTTTCAGGTCATCTAGCAGTACTTGTATATTTACTAGGAGCGATGTTCCAAAGATCATTGCAAAAATATGTAAAAGAAAATATTGTGCATGGATTAACGGCTACGATCTGGATCCAACCCCCTGAGCGCGGAAGAGGAGAGAGAATTCCCCCATCACTCTGTTGTGCAGAGTTATCGACATGATTTACATACCCTCCAAGATGATCCCTTCCATTAGGTACAGAAAACTCTGCTTCTAATCTTCCAACTGTCACTGACCTGGTTTAAATTAATTAAATGAATCCTGATGATGTTTGAAAAACATAGTTCTCTTCAACAAAGATGGTTACTATAGTAACTGACAGTTGAAAGCTCAGGAGTAGAGCATTTTGTACCTAATGGAATGGAGGGTCTGGATTTACACAAACATGCACAAACTCTGCTGTGTGTCTGGTTAACACAAACCACTGAGCACTTTTTGTATACAGCCTGGCCAGTCCATTGTATGATACAAAGCACTTCTCCTTATGGACTGGATTCACAATTACGATTTTGCTACTTTTCCCATGCGTATTTTTTTGCACGGTTGAACTGCGCATGCTTAGTAACTTTTTTTACTCAAGCTACGTAGGATTTAGGCACAAAAATCCATTACGCACAGACTTTACATCCGTACTTAAGGCTGGATCCAGACTTAAGTTAGTGCTTGAAATTAGTTACTCCTGGGCTAAACCATGTTGATTGCAGGGGGAGTCATAGTTCATCTGTTGCAAACAGTATTAGAATTGAGAGGCGATGTTTCCTATCTCAAGTCTAATTAACAGTGTGATAGTAAAGCTGGTCAGTATCTGTGTGCAGTAAGCAATTCAAATATATATATCCCTGCATGCAAAGTATACAATTTAGTAACTGACAGTTGAAAGCTCAGGAGTAGAGCATTTTGTACCTAATGGCATGGGTCATGTTGGAGGGTCTGGATTTACACAAACTTGCACAAACTCTGCTGTGTGGCTGGTTAACACAAACCACTGAGCACTTTTTGTATACAGCCTGGCCAATCCATTGTATGATACAAAGCACTTCTCCTTATGGACTGGATTCACTATTACGATTTTGCTACTTTTCCCATGCGTAATTTTTTGCACGGTTGAACTGCGCATGCTTCGTAACTTTTTTTACTCAAGCTACGTAGGATTTAGGCACAGAAATCCATTACGCACAGACTTTACATCCGTACTTAAGGCTGGATCCAGATTTAAGTAAGTGCTTGAACTTAGTTACACCTGGGCTAAACCATGCTGATTGCAGGGGAGTCATAGTTAATCTGTTGCAAATGGTATTAGAGTTGAGAGGTGATGTTTCCTATCCCAAGTCTAAATAACAGTGTGATAGTAAAGCTGGTCAGTATCTGTGTGCAGTAAGCAATTCAAAGATATATCCCTGCATGCAAAGTATACAATTAACTTGACTCCCCCTGCAATCAACAAGGTTTAGCCCAGGAGTAAGTCATTTCAAACACTTACTTAAGTTTGGATCCAGCCCTTTGAGATATGTCTGAAGGGGCGTGCCAGACCTCCGTAGGTGGAAAGTTAAGTGAAAGTGGGTGGGGAGGCATTTAAATGGCCTAATATGGGCGTGGTTATGAAAGCACGTACGTCCCTAAGCAACTTAAGCTCAAATATCCCCTGCAATCAACATGGTTTAGCCCAGGAGTAACTCATTTCAATCACTTACTTAAGTTTGGATCCAGCCCTTTGAGATACATCCGAGGGGGCGTGCCAGACCTCCGTACATGGAAAGTTAAGTAAAAGTGGGTGGGGAGGCATTTAAATGACCTAATATGGGCGTGGTTATGAAAGCACGTACGTCCCTAAGCAACTTAAGCTCAAATATACGCCCTATGGTGATGGAAGTCATGGGTGTTGCCTTGCCACTTAGGTGCGTATTTTTGCGAATCATCGCATACTTATTTCAAATGTAAGTCTGAATATATCAAACCCCAATGTGGTATAGATTGCAAGCTTGTGAGCAAGGTCTTTTTACACACCCAGTCTGCCTGTTACTACCCAGTCTTGTTTTATAATGATTGTTTGAATTGTAAAGCACTATATAAAAACCTATTCATATATAATAAATATAAAAGTGGCTTTATGTTTCCTCATGTTATACACTTCACCTTTATCCCTCCCTGAAGTTCCCATAAAAGGATAAACAGTTTGCGATGTCTTTTCTCTTTATTTGGTAAAACTTTCGGGAAAAAAGGTAAAGCTAAAGGTAAAAGATTTTGTGGTTTCATAACTCAAAACACATCTGCTCCTTACCTTTTAGATGCGGAGAAAGGATGCCATTTCCTCCATATTCTGACCTGTGTACGGCAAAGATTTGGTTCTAGCATAAACGAGGCCATACTGCAGCGCGTTATCAGCGCTCTAGAGAGGAACAGTGATGTCGTGAGCACAATGGAGAAATATTACACCGCATTCTAACGTGCAACATGGAGGACAGACGCACTGGCTTATAAATCAATGGAGTAATATTACACCGCATTCTAATGTACTACATGGAGGACAGCCAAACCAATGGAAATGATTTTTTATTTTACTTATGTTTTATGGAGTAATATTACACCGCATTCTAACGTACAACATGGAGGACAGACGCACTGGCTTATAAATCAATGGAGTAATATTACACCGCATTCTAATGTACTACATGGAGGACAGCAAAACCAATGGAAATATATTATACTGCATTCTAATGTACAACATGGAGTACAGCCAAACCAATGGAAATGATTTTTTTTTTTTACTTATGTTTTTTAAGCAACAAAATCGAGAATTTGTCGCTTAAAAGAAAGATGAGCTTTTTAATAATCTTAATCAGATATATTACATTTTTAATTTTGTAAACAAGACAATAAATATTTTTTAATGTAACTTATAATAATTTCTGAATATATATGTATTTTTAAAACAATTGAACAATAAAAAGTTTCCCTATTTGCTTAAGTGTTGTGCAGCCGGATGAGCCATGGAGATGCTCCATAATATCCTTGTTGGGGTGCACTATATAGTGACTATGGGCTGGATCCAGACTTAAGTAAGTGCTTGAAATGAGTCACTCCTGGGCTAAACCATGTTGATTGCAGGGGGAGTCAAGTTAATTGTATTCTTTGCATGCAAGGATATATCTTTGAATTGCTTACTGCACACAGATACTGACCAGCTTTACTATCACACTGTTATTTAGACTTGGGATAGGAAACATCACCTCTCATCTCTAATACTGTTTGCAACAGATGAAATATGACTCCCCCTGCAATCAACATGGTTTAGCCCAGGAGTAACTAATTTCAACCACTTACTTAATTCTGGATCCAGCCCCATGTCCCTGACCAGACCTGCCTAATGTAGAACCACCATATTTTGAGGAGCAGCGTCATCCAGAATGAATAATTTTTAATTCTGTGACTGCTTTGGGGTGTCTGGTCTGCAGGAATTGCCTATCAGGGGAGCCAAGTGACAGGCTGCCCTTAAATTTATGGAAAAGGTTTACCATGATACATATATTGGTATTAATAAATATTGTATGCTATCCACTAATGTATTGGTTCTGTTTAGAACCTAGCATCCTTCTTCTTCTTCTTCTAATTATGTGCATTTGGGATGGATCTTTATTGACCAGTGTGGGTAACTCTGCTGCTTGTCATATAGTGGAGTAAAGCATTGTTCTGTGTCATGTGACCCCCTGGCCATGGGTGGCACCGCTAGGCAGAACCCCCTCCCCTTCACCCAGCGCCCCTGGCAAGTGCAGTCTCAGGTAAGGGAGAGATATGCCTCTGTCTGCGGGGACATTACTACATGAATGGATGTCTTGATAACTGAAAATGCAACTTCTATATGAAGCAGAGCTGGAAGTGGGGGGTATATGGGGATATGCCATACCCTCACTTCTTCCACTGATTTAATTGAAAAGCTATAAATCTCCATTCACTTCTATTGTTCTCTATGTTTCCATACTGTCACTTTTAAATTTCCGACCACTGATATGAACTGCATAACATTTCCAAATTCTCCTTTCTGAAAACGACATTAAAGAGTAGGTAACATTTCCTGCTCGTGAAATATTTCTTCCTTGATGTAACTTTTGGAATGAATGGTAATACTTCACTAAAGTTGGCTTCACTAATTGGGATCTGTCCTATTCTCAAAAAGGACATAAAATGGTAAAAAAAATATATTTTTATTAGTATAGCAACCCATTTGTTTTTCTTGCACTCATACTCCACTGTCTCCACTTTCCAATGATTAAACTCTCAGCAACATTTAGAAACAGTAGAGATTTATTAAATAGGCGTGATGAAGAAGAAGCTTTTTTTACCCTACAAAAATGGGTAAGAGACAAACCATCTAAAAGTTTTCATAACCTTATAGGAATCATTCACAACAAAATCCTGCTGTCCACAGTGTTCTCCTTTGCTCGTAGGCCACCTTTGCTAATCTCACCACAGCCAGCTCTAATGGTGGAAGAGGAGGTAGTAGTTGACACTGACATTCAAAACTTGTATTCAGTATTCAGAAACTCAAGATGGGAGGTTGCAGTAAATGTGGCTCTTGATTGGTCAAGCTGAAACAAGTGCCCACTCCTGTATGCAGATCCTCCAACATGACCCATTCCATTTGGTACAAAATACTCTGCTCCTGAGATACCAACTGTCAGTTACTATGGTAACCACCTTTGTTAAAGCAAAAAATGTTTTTCAAACATCAGTTTATTGCACAACATACTATCAACCTGTAGCACCCACCCACAGCCTCTGGGGCAATGTATGTAGCTAATAGCATGGGAACATTGGGTCTGATTCAGACCTACGCCTGCCGTTGCTAGGACCCTGGCACATGTGCAGATCATCTTTTTAGATGATCTTACGCTGTTGCCCGGCGTATTAACGCCAGGCAGCGTAGTTCAGGATCGGGGCCATAGTGTGTAAATATAGTGGGAATGTACTGAATGTAGTACTGGTGAATGCACAGAAATACAGAATGCTTTTGGCAAAGGGACTGCTAGAGAAACACTGGAAGCTCAAAGAATACTGAAGGTTTCACAGAGAATTATCAGGGGCCAAACTAGTTTCTGAAGGGAGCCTATGCTCTGGCAGTGAATGACTGCCAACATGAGATTAAAATAACGCAGCTTATTAGAGCTAGCCACACCTGGGAACCACTACACAGGTAGACTAGCAGGACAATCATAAACAATCATAAACAGAAAGCAGGTTATAGCTGTGACAACATGTATCTCATAATACAGCCTCACTGCAAGGTGTGTTTTCAAAGAAAGTACTTTTAAATATATTATAAATATTTATTTATAAAGCCTATTAGGTAATTACAGTGTTTTAAAATAATGGTAAAATATCAACAATAAATTGTCAAATAAAAATGTTTACTCTTTTATCTTGTTGGGTAATTTACCAGAACTTTAATTATCTCACAATCTAATCATATTTTATTAGGGATAGGGGGGGGGATTTAATATGTGGGCAGGATCAACTAACAAAAATATTAGCAGGTTTAGCACAAAATGAAGAACCTTAATAAGAACAGTGCACAAATATAATGTGGCATATAAATAATGTGGTGGGGTTGTGTGTAGCCAATCAAGTGCAAAAATGTTATGTGAAAGAGTTACAATCAAATGCAATATTTATTACTAGTATTTCACAATGCAATAAAGAGAGATTTCTATACAGCATCCTAGTGACCGACACTCAATACAGAGAAACAGCTCCAGCTTTTATTACACCAGAATAAGAGATGACAACATTATTATTATTATTATTATTATTATTATTAATATTATCATTCTTGTTTATTACCATCCCGCTGCCGCTGAGTCCTGTATAGACATCAATGTAGGTCTCCTCACAGTTACCAGAGTCAGAGAGAAGGCTTGTTAACAATCCTGGAACACACATGGTAGGTTGGGGCTCATGTGGAGAATCTTGAATCCAGTTGGAGAGATCTTTTACATCATTGGCCGACACACCCCAGCAGCCACAGAAATGATAAGATGATAGCTGGTTATGGCAGACTGAACCTCCCTCAACACCACGGGAGTTGGTGTAAGTAGCGCCAACGCAGGATTTTGAAAGGGGGGTTTCCGATGTGTGTAATAAATGTGGAGTCTACTAGAGGTTTGGACAAGTCACAGAAAACAATGTACATGTGGCAATATATTAGGTGTCTAGTTATGGGGTGTATATTAGATTTTGGGAATGGTACAATATGTACAGTATAAAATATGCCATTCCCAGACCCCTATTATATATATGCCATTCCCTGACCCATTATATATATATATATATATATATATATATATAT
>WWET01001136.1:31466-51597 GCA_011038615.1 Limnodynastes dumerilii | reverse complement strand
TTAAAAACACACACACACACACACACACACACACACATATACAAACACATATACACACATACATACATACAAACATACATACACACACATGCATACATACATACAGTTTATATTATACACATACACACACATACACACACAAATACATGCATACATATACACATTGTATTTATGTGTATCTAAACACAATCAAATATTATAATTAATATTATTATTTCTATTATTGTTCTTACATAAGATGACAATCTATGCAACAAATATCTTTGTGTGGTTCAGTTTGTAACCCCCATGAGTGAGCCTAAAAAGAAGCATGTTCTTGGATTTCCCAAGCAGTTGATCTGTAGATTGTCAGATTCTCAGTGTAACAAATGGTGCAGTGAGATCTCCTTAGGATACAGTATAATAATCCTTTTTGTAGTGCTTCCAGCTGCTCTCTAAACACTGGTTCCCTCAGGCAGTTTACTTTTACAGTTCATAGCTAGTGGTTCCATAGGAGAGATTTTAATCTTCCTTACCAGATATAGCCAAATCATTGTTTCTGTTACTGTGAATGGTTTTAATTGTTGATAAATATGATCTATTGATTCAGGTCACATCCTGGCAGGCAAGCATGCACCAAAAACCCCATTTCCTAAAATACAAATAGAATGTGGAAAGGGAAGACTGACATTGCTGTTCACTGTTGCATATTGTTGGCTATGACTACAAAGGAAAACAACTCAGCTGTGTCTTGATAATAAGACTTTAGTTGGAAGTGTTCCCCTCAGATTGCAGGAAATTCAGAGATTTACTGTAGTATTTACTGTATGGCATGTTACTTAATAACAATGTGTTGAGATTTTATTGTGAGCAGTTTGACAGCATCACATTTTATATTTCATTATCATGATCCAAATAACTGATGTTCTTGTATACATTTGCAATGATAAGTTCATGTTTGCAACATAACTGTATTGATTAACCTTCAAAACTCTACCCAAGGGCACATATATTTTATAATTCTGTGACTAGCATTAATGTTCCCAAGGGATACACAATTTGCATATGTTATGAGATAAAGAAGCATGTTTATTACATGTCAGCTAAATCATATAGTCTATCATATTTTTGAATGGAAAGCATAGACAAAGGAGCTCAATATTAAAACATGTGTTTTATTGTTATATGCCTTTCTACTATATAATAATATATATAATAATGTATCCCTTATTTTTATAAAATCTACTTTTCACTTTTATCAGTCACATATCAGTTCCCTAATAAAGTGTTACCTGTTGTCAGACACAAGTAATAGAAATGTATTGGGCATACATTACTTCTCTAATTAATATAATAATCCCAGAGCATTGTGTTTTTTTCTAAAACAGATGATTTGACTTCAATCCTGTGTCAAAATCTGGTGTGTTTATGAAGCATTGTGTTTTTAGTTTTTGTTGACGCACACGATCCCTCTCTCTAGAACGTAAACTCTAATAAGCTGGGCACTTCCTATCCTTTGTTTTCACATCCTCATTGATTTTGTCAAATTTGCGTCAACTCTATTTTTATTGTATTTGATTTTATTCCCTTTTTGGTCCCATTGAGGAGCACTGTGGAGATATGTGGTGCCTCCATATCAAATTAAATAATAATCATTTAACATAATAATATCCAAGTTTATGTATGATCCTAGATTGGCAACTCACCCAATCATTGTCAGTTGCATGACCCTGGTTCTGTATCTTTGTATACATGAATGGTTTCAGGATAGTATGTAGCGTAAACAAGATACTGGTAGCCAGGAAAGTGACTAACCTTATAGAAGACCTGACCTTAAGATAACAGTTTTTCAGTTCCAGTTTACCTGGTGAAGTTTAAAAACCCTACGTGATGCCTTTCCTGTTATCATTGTAAAGACCTATCCTATGGTATTGGGTAAGCATCAACTTGTTTTGTCTTAAGTTTTCTTTCCTGCATCATTCCAGTATATTGGTTTGTAGGAAATCCCTCGTTCCCTGCAAGTGTAGCTCTGTTTTACATCACCCAGCATTGGTTGGAGTATATTCATATCTTCTCATAGATAGCTGTTGTATCTGTCTTTCTTTCATATGAAGCCATATTGCTAGATCAACACTGTAATTACATCTGTGAATTGAGCCAAGACACACTCTCAACTGCTGTAAAAGTAAACTTGAATATGGCCTTGTTTAAAGGCTAATTTTGTGTAAGACAATGGCATTGTTTTAACCTTTAATGAAAGTGTTGCATATACTACTGTCATTTATTACGTTTTGGGGAGTTATCTGTTTACTAGTAACTGATGACATTACCGGTGCCACTAATTTTTACAGAATGGATTGTCAGCATTCCCAAGAACATTGCTTTAGACCACAAAGTGCTACAATGGCCCGATCCAGCATACGCCAGCTTAAGTGATGATTCTCTGCGTGATTTGCTACTGGCCATTCTCAAATCTGAAGATCATGCAGACATGTCCCATTCAGATCATAGCACAACCCTAGGTGTCCAGGGCTTGCACTCTATGGGGCGTGTTGAGGGATGGAAGGGTTGGAGGGAAATAGACAACATACAGTAAGGGTGTTTAGGAAATTTGCACCTTCTGCAGGTCAGGGACACTCATTCAGTGTACCTATCATCTTGATTGTTATCCATCAAAATACATGAAACAGATATGAAATCGCTGCTAGTGTATTGTGTTATTGTTGTTTATTTTTTTAGAGCACAGTAAAAAAAATAATTTTTACAATTTTCATATTTTCCTGTACATTTTTTATTGCTTTAGAGCAGTGTTGGCTAACCTGTGGCACTCCAGGTATTGTGAAACTACGAAACCCAGCATGCGTTAACTGCAAAAGCATAGCGGATAGCTGACAAATCATGCTGGGAATTGTAGTTTCACAACACCTGGAGTGCTTTAGAGCATACACATTGTATCTGAAGCTTCTGTCCTATTATAACAGTCTGTGATCCTTTCAAACACATTATATAACCTTACACTTGCAGAGCGTATTTGGAGACGTAACAGCAGAGAGCTCGCTGCTTTTGTGCCCGTACACCCCGTGCCGTTATTTACTTCCATCCAACTGTCCCGTTTACTTGGTGCTTGTGGATTGAACGTACCAAGACCGTCCATTACAGCACGCAAAACAGCAGACGTTATGTGGTACCATATGTGCTCTTATCTGGATCTGGGCCACTGTGTTCAGGTGTAGTGAGAGCATCATTGCAGGCCCATCACCCGATGTTCCCAAATTGTGCCTTATATATGTGCGGCTATAATACTGTATTTTTAGTTTAATACTTTATGAAAGTGCTGTAGATACCTGGGCATTGCCAATAGTTAGAGCTGTCTGGAGCTCTTGTTTCCTCTCACATGTTAATAGAACTTTTAGCATAATGGAAGATTAATTGGCTTCTGAGTAAATTGGTCTCTAAGGGATGTGTGTTATGCAATTTAGGCTATAAGTTCCTATGAGGCAGGACTGCTGTGAATAACAAATATTCTCTGTATAACATTCTGTAACTTGGTAACTCTATAAATCATTGATAATAGTCACTTCTTGTTAAGTTCATTTAAATACATGTTACTGATGGATAGTGGAACCTACGCTGGTTCTTGTGCTGAATTTAGCTATTTTTTTAAGGACTTTTATAGATGTAGCCAACTAGGAATGAGATGCCCTGCAACCATAGGGATGCTTGGGACATTTGGATACATTAGTATCACACTTGATCCTTATATACAGGGGGCGTAAATACAGGGGTGCGGCTGCAGGGCCCTCTGCATCGTAAGCAAGCAGTCAGAGGCTGACAGCTTTAAATAGCGCTCAGCACTCCATGTGTGAGCCAAGCGCTGTTTTAAGTGGCCGGCCTCTGACAGCTTTTATCAGGCAGGGATTCCCGCCCAGTACCGCCCCCAGTCCCATATGGCTCTGCCTACTAGTCCCACCCATCCAGACTTTGGCCACACCTCCTTGCTATGAGGCCCAAATCTGTCATCTTCTGCCCCTGCTTACATAACATTAAATGTAGTAACTTCCCATATTGGGGCTGATCTGGACATGTGCAAAAATCATCTGTAAATGTGCTGTACTTGTGGGACTGAGTGGACTGCATGTCATCCAAAAGCAAACAACTGGACCTATGGATGCCTGTGCAAGTACAGCCTGTAGCGTACAAAGCTCAGTACAGCTGCATGACTGTGTACATTGCCAGGGTAGTACACTGTAATATATATTATGAATACCATATCACTGTGTATCTATAAAATATTGTACACCTATGTAATGCTTCAGCAGCAATTTCATACATTTTGTATGGCATGTAAATTACGAAATTCTGACATCAGGATCCAAAATAGGTTGTGAAGTGTCAGTTCCCTGGACTTAAATATGTCTCCTCCCCTTTCCTCCCACAACACACCTTTCAGAATGCAAGTGAGTGCAGCTCGATTTGTGCTGCGCTCCAAGTCACATCGACTTACACTCTGCAAACTAATGTACACTAACCTCTGGATTGGCCCCATTGATTTGCACCAGAGCTCCAGTGATAAATATAATACAGATGATGATCTCCATGGCAGATGGATAGACTGCAGCTGAACATGGCTGTTAATATGGAACAGTTGCATGCATCAGATATAAATGAACATAGTGCTTAGATTGCGCATAACGCTGAATCAGGCCCATAATGTAGATGAGAATGGAACTTCTGATGCAGCTCTTGTGCGGTCTTCCTGTACACGCTTGTAGTTGCAGCATAGCCACACAGGGTCGCAGATGTGTTTAAGTTGGCTTCATGATATAAAGTAAAGTGCAACCAGGCCATTTGTACAAGGATGCAGGTTAGCTTTGCTTTGGAATTGACCTTGGCCATAAATTCCCCAAACAGCTTTTCTTGGCCAGCAGATACTTAAACCAGTATTTGTGAATATTTGTGTTTTACTGACACTATCATGTACAGCAATTAGAAACAATTTGTTTATTGATGAATTCCTGTTTAAACCCCCCCCCCCACACAAATCCATTTAGATATATTTTTAAGCTCTAAAGCTGGCCACACACTAGAGCGCTTATTGGTCCAATCATCTAAATATCGAGTTCGATCTCTTTATAATTAGATGATCGGAGGCATGTAGACATGTTGGATTTCAGAACACTGATACAACGATCTTGAAATGCATGGGTATGATTATCTTATTGCTTAGAATTCTTGACTAATACCAGATCCAAGCTAGCGGTATTTTGTATGGCATACGCTACGATTATTGTTTACATCAGCGAGTAGTATGTGGCACTGATACCACCTTTCCCTAGTGGAATATTGTCATTTATCAGATACTTTCTGATGTGAACAAAAATCTTATTATTTTATTAGCAGGTTTTTATATAGCACTATTAGAGTACGTGGCACTATACAGAGCATATATAACACGGCCGTATTCAGAGAACGAGTCCTGTGCGTATTTTTAGGTTCGTTTCAACTGCGCATGTGTAGTAACTTTATTTATGGAGTTCACATAGACTATACGTGTTGAATTGCCTCCCGAATGGACATGTGAATCGCACGTGGGTAAATACGCACAGATCTCCGACGTTAAAATACGCACGTGAGAATTGAAATAAAAATGGGTGGGGGGGCATTTTAATGAAGGAGTGTGTCCAGACACTCGTAAGTCACATAAAACCCGTCCGTGTGAGGGGAGTTGCCTTGCTGCGTCCGTGCGAATAATTGCGTATTTTTTTCGGACGGTTCTCTGAATACGGCCCTACATTCCAAGTTCCCTAACACAGACATACACACACACACACACACACACACTAGGGCTAATTTATTCAGCAGCCAATTAACCTATCAACATGTTTTTGGAGTGTGGGAGGAAACTCCAGGCAGACACAGGGAAAACATAAAAACTCCACATAGATAAGGCCTAAAGATAAAGGCCTAGTAAAAGCTCAGCACTATGTGAAACAAGTGCTACTCACTCAGCCACCATGCTGCCCGGACATCTTTCTGGTATGTGGCCAGCATTAGACAAGCTAAATAGTTGCTGAATTATTAAAAATTCAGCTACGATCTGGGTTGACTTGCAACTTTATTTCAGCCACATCTAGCCATTGGTGTAGACTGCTATAATTCACTCACTCACTCACTCACTCACTCACTCACTCACTCACTCACACTCACACAGCTTGTGGCAATCTGGTAATGTGAAGATGTGTCATATTTGGCATGGATGTTCAGCCTTACCACACAGAAAACCCTCTACGTCTGATACTTAAAGTCTGTGCATTCTTAATCACTGCTGAACTGTGCTCATTGATAGCATACTTAACTGTTCTTGTGTTAAATTAGTTGTTTTAAGCTGGCCACACACTAGAGCGATTATCGGCCCAAACGCATGAGTATCGTGGATTGGGCCAAATATCGCTCTAGTGTATGGTATTTTTTTGTAACTAGCGGTTAAACGTTCCAAAAACGCTTAGCCCTGATTATCTCATCTTATGGGATTCTTGAGTGATTATCGTTTTTCGTTAGAAAAATCGTGCAGTGCGTGGGCATTTTCGATAATCATTCCAGATTTCCATGGAGAGAGGGCAGAGTGCTTCAGAACTCCACACACTGACAGGCTGCAGCGCTGTGTCCTCTCTCCCTCTGTCTGGCTATACAGCGCTGTATAGCCAGACAGAGGGAGAGAGGACACGGAGACCCAGCCAATCAGAGAGAGACTGCAGACAGCCAATAGGCTGGCTGCAGGCTCTACAGCAGAAATTATCAGCCTCTTTCAGTGTATGGTGCCAATATCGGGACTTTTCCCCAGGGGAAAATCTTCCCGTTTATCGGCAGCCACATGCTGGGAGCGATAATCGCTCTAGTGTGTGCCCAGCTTTAGTGTGTATTTTGCTGTTTCTTGTGAAAATTTTACAATAATTTTATTGCATAACCTTTCCGTTTACTTCATTAGGATGAATTCTAATAACATTAAACTGGATTGCTATTTCAGCACACATTACCACAATTTCTGTGCCCTGCAAATGTTGTTGTGTGTTATCTGTGAACAACATTGCAATCTTTTTATAGTATTAAGTATTTCTTATCTCAGCTCCTAGTTACATTTATGAACTTTGGACCAGATTCATTGATTGAAAATAAGAGAGGAAAGTCACACTTGGGCAAAACCATATTGAATTCAGGGGAGTCATATTTCATCTGTTGCAGACAGAATTAGAGTTGATGTTTCCTATCCCAAGACTTCATAACAGTGTAAAAGTGAAGCTGGTCAGTATCTGTGTGCAGTAAGCAAAAGCATATATATATCCCTCCCTGCATGCACAGTATACAATTAACTTGCCTTTCCCTTAAAATCAACAGGAGTAACTTTTCTCCCTTCTGGTCCTTTGTTCCAATATGCTTTCTCCTTCCTGGTCTTTTTTGTCTCTCATCATAACAATAGATGGGATCCTGAGTTTTAAAATAAGAGGATAACAAGTAAAAATTACACCTGGGCAAAACTATGTTGAATTTCAGGGGGAGTCATATTCATTTTATTCTTTGCATGCAGGGAAAATACTGTCATTTGGCTTATTGCACACAGATACTGACCAGCTTAACTGAACAGTTCAATTGTTATGTAGACTTGGGAAAGGAAACTACTTAACTCTATGGGCCAGATTTACTAAGCTGTGGATTTGGAAAAGTCGAGATGTTGCCAATAGCAACCAATCAGATTTTAGCTGACATTCTCTAGTATGTAAAAAGAAAGTGAGAGCTAAAAATCTGATTGGTTGCTATAGGCAACATCTCCACTTTTCCAAACCCACAGCTTAGTAAATCTGGTCCTAATACTGATTTGCCTCTGCAGTTTACATGGCTTTTGCCCAGGTGTAATTTTCTATGTTTTCCTCTTATTTTCAAACTCTGGATCTGGTTCAATGTCCCTTTCACATGTAACCTGTCCTTACTCTAGTAAAACAAGGAGCTGGGTTACTGTGACCCATGAGAGCTGCATCTGACTGTGTCAAGAAATGCTCTGTGTTGCTGTCAGAATTGATATCATTAAGGGCCTGATCCAGAATGAAAAGCATATTCCGTATGTAACCTCTGCAGTGGAAAAATACTGCACGCAGGAGAACAGGGCACCCTCCTGCTTTCCTACTTGCGGATGATGAATCCGTGCTCTGGGCCCTACCTTAAATATTCCGCACAAACAGGGTTGTATGTAAGGGCTAAACCCAGGCTTGCTGTACAATTTAAATGCCTAACCACACACACACCCGTATTTTGTACGTATGGTGGGTGGCCCAGCTCGCCTTGTGGAGGATGAATTCCACACACAACGCATCATCGGGTAGCTGTGTTCCGTTTTGGAAGTATATGTACTGCACATGCGCGGTACCGATTCAGAGCAGACATGCGTAAGTTTATTTAATTAACCCTGGATCAGGCCCTACATTGCTTATATTATTATATTATTGGTGACCTATTGAACTAAACATGAGCCATAGCTAAAGAATGGTTACAAAAAAGTGCTCTCACTATAGTTATAAAATTGTCTGATTTGAAATGTCTCCGGTGATGCTGCTTTATTCCGCTGACCGCTGGCTTTGTTTCATTTTGAATTATCAGCAAACTGTGTTGGAAAATGTTTAGAATCTGCTCTGTTGTTATTTTAAACTTAATAAAAACACAATTGTCTCATATTTAAACACTTGAAAGTTGATGTCTTTGCAGTATCAACACTCAGTGTGGTGATCTATTACTTTTGTGATTGGTTATAGATAACAAGGAATTCCTTTGTATGTTTTGATTTGATTTCATGTTTATATATCCTAGTAAGTTATGGATTTGCCCTCAAAACATAACAGAGATGAACTGCGGGATTTCTCTTAGGTTTGCTGTAACAATAGGACTGTTAAGCATTGTCCTGTTGATCCTCTGTTTAGAGATGTTTGTAATGATATCCATTTCATATACTACATGGTTTATCTTATTACTGTTGTCAGGATTCTAGTGACATCACAATGGACAGCTCAGCAGTATGGTTCCAGTGTTATATACCCACTGAGCACTTCAAAGGAGATGTTACGCATAAAAGAGGCAATGACTTATATGAAGTAACAGTGATTCATGGGGGGAAAGAAGTCGTTTTATCAAGGGAATACATCCCATAATACAGTATATGATTTTATTTATATGGTAATAGAATGATCTGGAAAAGCCCTTGTCGGTTGTTATAATGACAGTCAAAATGTTGAATGGTAAAATTGTGCACAGCTGAGTATTATGTTAGTGTTACATATATATTACATATTTACTATTATATTTCTGAAGTTTATTACAAGCTGCCCGTATTGCATTAAGCTTACAGATGTTACAAACAAATGCTTTTATATTATAGATAAAAGCTGATGTTTCCCAGTCCAACTTTAATAACAGTGTAAAAGTGAAGCTGGTCCGTATCTATGTGCAATAAGCAAAAGCAATGTTTTCTCTCTGCATGCATAGAATAAAATACATTTGACTCCCCCTGAAATGAACATTGTTTTACCCAGGTGTAACTTTCTACTCTTATTGTCAAAGTATGAATCTGGTCCATAATGCTCAACTGTCGACATTTTGACTGTCGACATTTTATACCATGTCTAACTTTTAAGCAGATTTGGTCCATTTATGCCAGTGACTTAGATCTTCATTTCTTAAAATGCAAAATGCAATGAATGCAACTATTGTTCCTATGCACAGGAAGTGATGTCACAAACAATGTTCATTTCCTGCAGATTGAGTACATAGGGCTCTCTTTATAAAGATCATTTTACTGTGATAAAGGCCATTTTCATGTGAAAACGGGCTGAAGTCTTTGATATTTATAAACCTTGCATCGCCATGGAAAGCTAAAGTTTCCATGGCGATGCCTATACATAACTCATCACCCCGCGGTTCGTAATATTTATAAAGTCTGGGAGCGGAGTTTTACACTCCGTTCCCGGTGAAAATACTTACTTAGTGGTAAGTATTTTCAGCGATCTCCCCAAAAATATAACCTTAAAAAATAAATTATAAACATATACACACATAAAAAAAACAATAACTGTAAAAAAAAAAATAATTAGAATAAAAATTTACCTGCCCGGGAGACGCGTGCGCAGTGCTTCGTATGAATGAAGTTTCTTGCGATGACCACAGAGATCATCGTGGGACCTTGCAGGGCAGGTGAGTTTTATTAAATTAAATGAAGGAAGCTGCCAGGCTCGCTGCGAGGAGAAGCCAGCCTGGATCAACTTCTTTTTTATTTCAAAATGAACTTGTTTATAAATAGACCCCATAGTCCTAAGAATCACAAATGTAGACGTTGATTGTCCAATCGAATTGGTCAACCATTTATCATCCTGGTGCATTTCTGAGCGTCTTCTAATTGTACTACAACTCACAGAACAATATACCATCTTTATTATTAAATGTTGTCTTTAGAACCACTCTTTACCCTGTTGCTGGGGCATTTTCATTCCTTTAACACTTCTTTTTATGGTGTATGCTTGTGTTCCTGCAACTTTTACTAAATACACATACCCTCCAACATTTGTTTATGTAAAATCGGTACAACTGGGGGCATGGCTTGTACCATGAAGGGGTGTGGTTTTAATCTGCTCTCATTTGCATGTATGATAAGGTGTGAAATCCATTAAAAAACGGTACCTGCTAAATAGGAGGGTATGAATACATGATATGTAACTTCAATCAAGCAGTGTTCCTTTTCTTTACTAACAGTACCACACCAATCTGACCTCTGGATATATTGCATGTTCATAAATAAAAGTTATACTAGGACAAGGCAAATAAACATCTCAGTTTGGGACTATAAATACACCAATGAAGCTAAGTAAACATATCTAAATCTAACTTGTAAGAAGGTATATTCTTTACCTGTATATGGCTAAGCCCTTGTTAGATGTCTACACTGGTTCACCATGTCTGTTCACTATAGTTTTACAGGTTACAAAACAGCCTTCAATGGCGCTTGCTAAAATTAGGGATCCATCCCTAACTGTGCTCCATATATGTATATATATATGGTACATTTAGACCCTGTTAAGTAATGACACAGGACTCGATCCAGAATAAAGGGTTAGCGGAGACTGTCACAGGGTAACTTCTTCGGGCGAGCAAACAATGTAAAAACGTTCTTTCTATCTTACGTCCTGCTCACTCTGTCAAGAAGGTTGTGTCCTCATCTGGGTTCTCTGTGGAGGTTTTTCTCTTCTTTACTTCTCTTCTTAATTGTTTTACTTATATAATGCTAATAAGCACATTCCAATAGATGAACACAGTCTACCACTGAATCCATTCTGCATGGCCCTTATCAATATACCATCACACATTGTGGAGATAGAGGAAACTTTAAGGAACTTTATCGATCTTGCCTAAATAGTGCCAGCATATATATTGCCTATAGCAGAATTGTGGCTCTTTGTGTTCAGTTGTGTATATCATTTGTTCTATGTATGGTTACATGAACTCCTAATGAAGCATTTGTTCACCTGGTGCAGAAGATTGGAAAAGTTATGGGGAGTCCTGGTGAATGTGAATTCCTGGCTGGCTATCAGTGTCACCTGATTGGCTAGCTGTAACCTTGCTATCATGCCTATAACATCCCCCTAGGCCGTGCTATCCTATTGACAGATCTGTCCTTTCATAGGGAAGGATCCATCCTTATAATATAATTATTCTCCACATGCTATTAATATGGGCCTGCATTATAATAAAGCATGATAGGAATAACGGTGGCAGAGAGAGATTTAGTATGTGACGTCTGTTTTATGTCTTCCCTGGAGATTAGTTGGAGTTTACTTGTACGGGCTGAAGTATCCCGGGGAGGAAGTGACTTTCCCGGTTTCTGGTTTGACCTATTTGAAGGAAACGGCTGCTGTCTTCTTCAGTCTTTTATGTGCTCCTGCTGCAACGTCCTGTTATTTGTAAATAAACAGCAACATTATGACAGGATAATGAAGCTTATTTATCAGAAGATTCATACTGATACTGTTAAAGGCGCCGTGAAGGAACTGATCCAGAGCTGTAATTTCGCCTATCTTTTATGTGTAAGCGCAGCCTTTTAGTGCCATGAATTTTCCTGCGCTACCTTCTAATATCCTGCATCAGCTCAGGCTAGTGTAAGTGTAAGACAGAGGAGATTCTTTTTCATTAAATGCCCCTATTGTGGGGCTTATTTTGTCCCACTTTTGGAATTCCAAATGTTGGGAGCGATGGTGTTGTGATGCTACTCCCAGTATGCTCCAGTATAAACTATAGCTGATATCTGGCAAAGCATGATGGTCTAGTTTTCATCTGCTGTAGGTTGCCAATACCGGCTATAGATTGAATCATTCCCATCTTCTTCTCTTATAATATTGTATACAGATGCCAGAAATCTCGCCAATTATGTAATGTCATCAAGCCCCATCATCCTTAGTAATGCTCAAGGCCCTGATTTACATAAAATGGCTTGCCATAAGCAGAGATCTGGGAGATTTGCTGTCTCTCCCACCTAACCCTCTATGCCCCTCAGCCTAACCCTAACCTTTCCCTTAAGCCCTAACCTTAGTCCGCCGCAGCCTAACCCTACTCTACCTTAGCCGCTGCAGCCTCTTGCTGTTGGGAACAGGGAAATAGGTTCCCTAAAGCAATTTTCGATTTTCATGGCTATTCGAACCATGGTACAGCTGCCATTCAGCTGGCGGCTGTATCATGTACGAAATACAGCTGCTCGGACCGGGAATCATATCCCTGACAATTAGAATGCTCCTGTCCAGTTACTTATGTCTTATTTTTTATTTGCTTTTCTTGTTTTTGTTTTTAAATAGTATTAGCAGTAAAGTGCACTTGGTAAGCTCTGAAAGTGTGTTATAAGTGTGTCAATGCAATGTGTCAGAAAGCTAAAACTGCATTGCTATATCTGTGTGATCGCAGACCTGCCAAATAACATGAGATAATATGAGATAATATGCATCTGAAAGTTCACGGTAACTAACATCTGTACAATGCAGCCAGAGCCCTGTAAAATATAGTGTTACTGTATTTTCTCCAACCCTCCTCACCCACAGTAATTGTGTCCCAGGAATCTAGCGCTCTATCCTGGCTGCACCCAGTCAGCAACCTTATGTTTGCAAACCTTTATTTGCTGGGTGGGTCAAAGACATGAACTTTAATCATTTGCAATCATACTGAGTTTCACAAAGGGAAAGTCAGCTCTATTAAGAGCTACACAGATGACGTTGTTGAACATAATTGTCTCAGTTTCTTTGCAGTGACATTGGATAGTGAGTTTTATAGACTTTAATACAGCTGAGTAGCCTTTGGAAATCAGATATTTTTTTTTTTTATTATTCTCTTTTGTAGAGCTTTGTTCTAGGGGAATACCTGAAACTGGAGGGATCACGTCTGTGGTGAGAGCAGTGACGTTTGCAATCTCAACAGAGAAAGGAAACAAAACATATGTGGTGTATCACATGACCCGTGTGTGTAAATAGACAGCACCAAAATAGAGCCAGACCTTTGTGGATGGATCGTCGGCAGGATGGCAGAGTCCATCCTTGGTCTTATAATATAATACTTGTGCAGATGCATAGTCTCTATAGGGTGTTGCAAGTTCTCTTTAACTAACACAGTCTCTCTTATACAGAAGACGTTCACATTCGCCTTTAAGATGGGTGTAAACAAGCAGCATTATCTCACCAAGCTCCTTACTGAACATCCTGAATATTTTATCCTCCCTCTAGGAATAGTAGATGGAAAATCTCTCTCTCTAATTGCCTTTGTGTTTCACATGCTTATGGAAGCCCATTTAGACACAGCTACAGCCAGATGTGTGGAAAGCTTCACACCCAGTTATTAGAATTAATCTACACAAAAAAATCCATCTCTTTATTACGGGTGTGGGTCCCGGGTTAGAACAGGCCTATTTCGATAGGGCCGTTTCCCTGGCTGGGATTTGGATTGCGTATGCCTCGAGGAGGCATTGCAATCGATCCATGGAGCACCAAAAAGTTAGTAAAAACAGTCCCCCACTGCTTTCCCTAATTCTTACCCTAACCCTCCCCTCTCCCTACCCTAACCCTTACCCTCCCTTCCTGGCAGCCTGACTCTAACCCTCCCTCCCCTGCAGCCTGACCCTAACCCTCCCTCTCTCCCCTGCATCCTGACCTTAATTCTCCTTCTCCCGCAGCCTGACCCTAACCCTCCCTCCCCTGCAGCCTGACCCTAACCCTCCCTATACCGCACAGAGAGGTTACTCATCTGTCCTTGGTCCGGCGATAGCGGCGGCGGAGGGGTATTGGCGGCAGTATTTCCGAAGGTGAATGGGTGAAGTATGCGGAACGGCATACTCACCCATTCTGAAAAAAAGTAGAAAGTGGTAAGTATTCGAAATAGGGACATCCGAAAAGGAACTTTCGGATGTCCCTATTTCGCAATTCAGATTTTCTTGCAGGAGAATGCAACCGCTTTTTTACTACTTGATGCTCATAGTTAACCACATGGAAACTAAGGCTAGGACATTTATCATTTAAGATTTCTCTTCATCATGAAGTCTGCTTTGTAAGTGCATACTTTCTATCGAAGAACTATCCTTTCATTCTTTTTTTTTAATCTGTGATTTACCATAAGTCATCAAGAATAATTATATTCCCTGCTCTTCTGTCACCTCTCGTAAATAATGGCTGGAGACCTCTGAGTAGACAAGGGTTGTGTTCACTAGAGTCTGTGTCCTGTCTAACACACCACTGACCCACCGGCCTGACATGACTCCTTTCCAGTCTGCTGGGTTACAATGACTTCTTTACCAGGGAACGTTCCAATTGCAATTTTTTGTCTGAAGGATGTTGGACCTGATCCAGAGCTGCGAATCTGTCTTATTTTTAATAGGGAGCACAGCAGGAAAGTGCTCTGCGCATGTGCAGAACAGGGGCGAGCAGAGAAATTGGACACAGAGCTAGCCATCCACCTGTCTCCGCGTCTGTATACAGGAGCTCCACTATATTTAAATTGGGCGGTTTAGTGCAGCTAGGATTCCCTGTAGCAACACCTCAAATTTGACACTAGCTCAGGGGTTGGTGTAAGCGTTAAACAGAGAATGTTTTCGTTCATTAAGAGCGCAAAGGAACTGTAAAAAATGTTTATTACTATGCATGGTGATACGCCCTGGACTTATCAAGTACCCATGGTTCAACGTGTTCCGCGTACAGAGAGCCGCGCTCAGGTCTGGATTGGCTGCACTTGCTTGGGCACACCCAGACAGCTCATTGACAATGTGCCTCTACCCATACAAGGGTATGAAGAAACGCCCTTCATAACGCAAGGTCATTCACACTAGCGTCTGGATAGATAATATTTGCTTGCGCAAATATTGTTTAGACTTGAACCGGGAAACATCACCTCTTACCTATAATACTGTGTGCAACAGATGAAATATGACTCCCCTGCAATCAACATGGTTTAGCCCAGGAGTAACTTTCTGCTGCAATCTTCAAGCTCCTTCTTAAGTCTGAATCAGGGCCTACATCTTCACTGTGGGCAGCAGCAATAGTTTTCTTGCTTTAACAAATGTTAGTGTGAGTACTCCTAAGAGTGGAATTTATGATCCCTTCCACTAATGCATGTAAACCTGGAATGTGAATTAGTCGCTAGCGGGATGATTGCACTAATGTGGATATTGCAGCCCTGTGTTTGGAAATCTCTATGCATCTTTTAATCGTGGCTCGGCATGGTCCGGTATTGTTCCTGGATATGTCTTTTGCAGTTCAACGTGCACTTCGCATGGAGCTGCAATTCCTGGCACCCCTTCCCATTTATTGGTGGTAAGCAAATAACCCCCCTCACTCTCCTCTCCCATACCGATGCCCCTGTTCAGCAAGTGTGTCAAATACAATGTAGGAAACATAAATATCTTTTACAAAGGTATATGGAAGCCAATAACAAGAGTTCTGTTTAAAAAGAAACCGTGGACCTAATGCAGTTTTTGACTAGCAGATGAGTATGAATTGCAGCGAAAATCCAGAGTACCCTAAGTGGGAACCCAGAATGCGTGATACAAGGAACAAGAGAATGCATGAGAATCCAACTCAAATGTTTAGGCAATAGGCTGAGAGGTGTAATGCAGAAGCCTATACAAGTTATGTTTTAAAGTCTCTCTTACTTTTAAAAGTAATTTAAATAGACTTCTTGTTCTTCTATGGGGTGTGAAGTAACACCCACAGTCCCATTAAATTATAGTGGTTCCTGTGGGCAGCACCCCCTCCCACACTAATTTTGCTTAATATATGCATGCACAGCCTCTGTTGTGCAAATATACATTTGATGGATCTTCTATGGAAAGAAATATGTATGAAATGTTTTGTACTTATCAAGGTATTTATGTATTTTGCTTTAATAATTCTTTTTTCTTATTAAATAGTTGCTATGTTTTGTGTTTAATAACCTTACAAGGGTTTGAGGGTTTTACGATTTTACAAAGTTTGCTTTATGAGACTGACGTAGTTGGACAGAGCATTTGTATGGTAACATGATCTCATTATAAACATCACCAAGCCCAGCGTTAAGTTCAGGGCAGGACAAGCTTGTTCCATATATACAATAAGATAAAGCTTTAGCCTACAGACTATCAGTACGTACAGTGTTATTCCAATGTGTAAACTGCCTTGCAAAGAATAAATATTATTAATCTGCAGTCTGTTACAGTAACACATCCTTTGCTGGTCATACAGCAGTTACTGACCAGCTCCTGTATAGACCTTTTTTTAATTTTAGATTAATGTTGAGAGAAACTAAAACAGAAATTGAGAATCTTCTCTTAATGGGCCATATTCATGCTTGATTCCTATGCTAGCCTCCACAACACCGCATGCGCTGGACCTTACCTTACCAAGCCCTTACTGTACAGTTCAAGTATCAATGCCCAAGTTTACGTGTGTCTTGGCACAGAATTGGGCGGCTGTGTGGCGATGTGAGAATATTGGTACCGCGCATGACTAGCGTACAGAAGTGTGCTGTTTTTCTTATTGGTAAATACGGCCCAATATTATCAATGTTTGTTTATATAGTACCATCATATTATGCAGAGATGTATAGGTTATTTTTCAATTTTATCACACCATTCACCTTTCCTGCTGTAACCAATAATCAAGGCAGACAGGACAACCATGCAATTGATTGGTTTACTCTCAGGAAGATCCGCCCTCAGTGTGTTGCACCTTCAACTCCTGACTGAAGTTTTCCGACCTCTCTGACTCCATGGGCCTGATCCAGACCTACGCCGATGCCCTGTGCTTACTAAAGCACAACGTATCGGCGTCCACTCTCCCCGACACTCCCCCTGTACGGGTGTATTTCCCATTGCTTACGCCGGCTGAAGGCTACCATAACTTCATCCGGCATAAGCAATGGGTAATACGCTCGCACACGAGCGTACTACCGCTAAGCCCTCCCACTGCATACCACATTGGGAGATTCTCTTTGCACTCCTTACTCATGTGAGGAGAAAGGGCCTGATTCAATTAGCTTCACATCCGCGTTATTTGCGGTGCGAAGGTAATTCCTGCAACATAGAGGTGCGCATAAAAATTCCCTTAATTTTCATACCGTATATGACGGGAAAAAGCGCACGGCAAGCTTTTTCCATCATCGTGTCTAATTGAATCAGGTCCAAAGGGTGAATTGCTGAATTTCGCACAGATCCTGCATCTGTCTGGAAACTGATGATTGAGTAATCCTAAAGGATGAGAGCAATAATTACTTGATGCTAACCTGAGAGAAATGATCTTATATGTAAAAGTCCAATTTTTTCTTAAATTCCAAAATAATAATTTTGCTTTAAACAAAGCTTCGCTTTGCTTTTCCTTAGTATGGGAGAAAGCTGAACTATGCATTGGTTGGGTGAAAGTGTCCGGGAGCATCACAAAGGCCATTTCATTCCATGCGCTCATCTACATGTGGTGGGCGAGGAAACACTAAGAGGCTTTGTGTTTGTTACGATGTGAATGTGGCATATTTTCCAGATCTAATACCAAATAATAAAATGAGGACATTTGGACTTATAGGATCACTTGTTTGATGTTACCATGTATGGCACAGTCATTACTGTACTGTCTGGGATCCTGCTTACACAGACATGTAAAAATGGATTTATGGTATATACAGCAAACTGAAGATTTACATCCCAGATATATTTGTTTTCCACACACAGCTTAACTTTTCTTGTTCTTTAAAATTCATTGTAATTCTATTATTAATATTTCCCATAATTTACTAATAAAGGGGTAGATCCAGACCCTCGCATGCTTATGTAGTTACGCAGCCACGTAGTTGCACGCTCTCTGCACTCCCCACTATTTATAGGAAATCTGGACACTTATGACCTATAGTCTGACACTTATGACCTATAGTCTGAGTCTTCAGACCAACCAGCCTGTTGGCTTGTTAGTATTGACACCACCTGTGTCAGGGGGGTTACAAAGGCTGTGAGGCTGAAAGATAGTGGCCAGAGATGCCCAGGGTTTAATGTTTTGTTTTGCTGCGATCTGTGGTTTAGGTGTGAAAGTAAAACACAAGTTATTTGAATGAAATACTGGACTCTCTGCCCTTATTTTCTGCTGTCTGAAGGAGAATGCCTATGATTGTCCTGGAGAAGACAAGTCTTGCAGAAAAATATATATAGGCTAATATTTTTTGCAATGATTTTTTCTACATATGCCATTCAGAGTCCAATATATTTTAATAAATATGTCCTCTGCCATTTAGTGTCACACCTGGTTAAAATATGTAGCGGCTGCTACCTCCTTACAACCTTGTGACGTACCACCTGGTAGTTATCTGCATACCACCATTGGTACAAGTGCCTCTGGTTGAGAACCACTGAGACATCTAGATTAGGGATGGAAAAATAGGCGATAGAGGTGATAGCTTTGGAGCTTAGAACATTAAGCTATGGCTTAGAATATCAAGGCTTGATCCTAGATTTATGGAATTACTTGAAATCAGCAGTACCTACAAGAACATGTGGCCGGATCCAGAATAAAGAATGTTATTTTATTTATGCACGCAAAGTGCACAAGTGGGGTGTTTATAGGGGAGGGCGCATGCAAACTCCAGATGTTGCAAACACCTATTGTATGGAACTTAGTTCCGTATGATGGGAATTCAGGAAAGGGCTCTCACCTCCTATTATATATTACAGAATGTGAACTAGAAACCGTTTGGTTGCTATGGCCAACATCTGCACATTTCCTTTTCCACAGTTTAGTAAATCTAGTCCCAGGACTGAAATTTCCCACTATCAACCGAGACGCCATGAATTCAAAGCACATTATTCAGTATAATCCTGACATTTCATTCTCTCTTCACACTGTGCTTATTCTTTAAATATCATTATACTTATTATTCATTGAGAAAATGCATTTGGTAAACCCTTTAAAAGGTAGAACCAACTGTATGTATTGAAAGTTTGAAGAGGGAGTGATGGGAATTACATCTTTGGATACAATGACAATAAACATTACCATCTGGAAGTGAGACAGACAGGGCTGTAACATTTGTATTGGAAATAAAGCTGGGAATATGAGGATGATGAGAAATCTACTTTCCCCTGAGCAGTAATTACTTCACAGAGGATGTGGACAGTACTGAGAGAGTGGAGCTCAGCTGGACCCGTGTCTGATAGGATCTTCAGTCTACTCTGTCTATCATCTCCCCAACAACCATCTCCATAGACCACACAGGGACATCATACAGCTACACATGTACATATAATACAACAGTTCTGACACTGCCTTAAATAAATAAATAGAAAATTAACAGGAAAAATTGTAAGCACAGAAGTTAATCTCAGCTATTATGAAGTCATCATAGGACAGTCACACTTGAATTTATCAGAATGGTCTATTCTGGAGGAATAGCAATAACAAACAAGACTCTACATATAGCAGTGTGTGGTTTATGTCCTTTCTCTATTATACCATTTAGCACACTAGAGGCCAGATTTACTAAGCTGCAGGTTTGGAAAAGAGGAGATGTTGCCCATAGCAACCAATCAGATTTTAGTTGACATTCTCTAGTATGTAAAAATAAAGTGAGAGCTAGAATCTGATTG
>WWET01001136.1:0-10757 GCA_011038615.1 Limnodynastes dumerilii | reverse complement strand
CCCTTTCTCTCTCCCCCTATCTCCCTCTTTATACCCCTCTCCCCCTATATCTCTCTTGATACCCCTCTCCCCCCTCTCTCTCTCCTTACCTTTTTAGTAGTGCCACAACCCACGAATGGCACCTCAAAAAGCACGGGATTGACGGATGTGGGGCCACAGGATTTATCGATTAATGTCAGCTCATTTGCGTTATAACCCAGCAGACTGACATACTCTGGACTAAGAATAACAGTCATGGATTCTCCAGAGCAAGATAAGGAAGCTGTAAGGGAACACACGGTATAAATAGTCACTATGCTGTATATATGTTTTTATTATTGCTTTTTATTCCATTACATCTTATTTAACAGATTCTCATATAAATTCATCTATTTTTATCCCTTTACCATGCACGAAATGTATGAAATTGTGCATCATGAATTGAGATCAATGAAGCCAATAATTAGATGTATGACTGATAATTAATATTTTACGTTCTGGTGCGAGTGGTTCAATGTGTTCACAGCCTAACCCTAACCTTCTATGTCTCACAGCACTGTTCCCGGTGGGTGTGGATCCCCGCTGAGGACGCCCCTGTTTTGAAAGGGGTAAATCAATGGATGACTGAAGCACCGAAGATGGAGCTCTGAAGCCCTTTCCTTAATCCTTACCCTAACCCTCCCCTTCCATGACCCTAACACTTATCCTCTATTCCCCGCAGCCTGACCCTAACCCTCCCTCCCTTCCCCGCAGCTTAACCCTAAAACTTCCATCCCTGCAGCCTAACCGTAAGCCTCCCCTTCCATGACCCTAACACTTATCCTCTCTTCCCCGCAGCCTGACCCTAACCCTCCCTTCCCCGCAGCTTAACCCTAAGACTCCCCTCCCCGCAGCTTAACCCTAAAACTTCCATCCCTGCAGCCTAACCCTAACCCTCCCCTTCCATGACCTTAACCCTAAGACTCCCATCCCCGTGGCCTAACCCTAAAGCTCCCATCCCTGCAGCCTGACCCTAACCCTCCCCTTCCATGACCTTAACCCTAACCCTCCTGCAGCCTGATTCTAACCCTCCCCTAACCCTAAAAGTCCCCAGGGTCAGTGGCGGGTTGGGATCTGTGGCAGGCATCGAGTGCGACAGGTCCGGCGGTCGGCATCCTCCGAAAATGAATGCTGAAAAAATAAATCGGAAAGGGCTGCCTTTTCGTAATCGGTTTTCGGCTGTCTCTACTACTAAAAGATGGGACTCCCAGCGCTGGCCACTGCATCCATCCCTATTCTCTCCTGGGGGAGAGAACATTTCGCTACTGGGAACATGTATAAAAATAAAGCAATAAATAAAAATAAACAATACAACCGCAGTTTAGCTGATTTTGTATAATTATCTAAATAGGGCGTCCCCTATAAACTGTTTATTAGCTGCTATCTTTATTGTAAGATATTTTTGGCCAGTTGAGATCTTGCGCTGGGTGACTGCAGTCAATCCTGTTTTATCAAAGTGACGATAATCTTCTGATCTTTCTCTCTAGATGCCTCAGACCGGATTCACAACATTCCTAATCTTGCGATTCTAGCTACTATGCATACGTAGCATTTTGTACGCAATCTACGGAACATACGATACAAGGATAACGTAATATAGTTACTGCGCATGCATAGTAGCTAGATTAGCAGAATTAGGCACGTATGTAAATAATTACGGCGTTGTGAATCCAGTCTACAAAGGGCGTGACACCAGATATGCTTTGATCCCAGTTTTTGTACTCACCATTGTCAGACTGGGGCAATGCCGTATATGTAGCGGAGAACCCAAAATATGAATTGGCGTAATCGGCGCTGAATATCACAGTCAGAGAATTAGAAGATGTCTCCACCTCTGCTACTGTCCGACCGCACAGTACATCCAGGATAGGCGAGTCTGTGTCTGGCCCGTCGAAAAGGGCAATGAAGTCAAATCGACAGGCAGCGTCGGGTTCAATACTATAGAGAAGCATGATGGGAACTTTTATTAGAGATTAATGATACAAATGCTAAAAAAAATACTAAATTCAAAAGCATAAAAGGAACCAAGAAATATCCCAATCAAGATGGCTGCACTGACGCTAAGAGGTGGAGTTTTTAAAGAAAGGGCTGGAGTTTGGGCAGAAAGGGAGGGGTTTGGATGGGAAAGGGAGGGGTTTGGATGGGAAAGGGATGGGGCTTATTTGTCCCGTTTTCGGGTTTCTAAATGTTGGGGGTTTGCAGTTACCTGCTATGTTCAATGGCTTTAGCAGAGAAGTACAATGGAGTTGTCTGAGAACATTTATTTAAGTCATAGTCGCCACTGTCCCAGAATTTCTGGGAGACTCCCAAGATCTCCTGCATTGGGGCCGATCCATACTATGGATGACACCAATGACTTCATCAAGCCCCGCCTATCCTAATGCTATGGATCACAGCACTGATGGGTAGGTCCAACAATCAGTTACTATGGTAACCACCTTTGTTGAAGAGAAAAATGTTTTTCAAATATTAGTTAATTCATTAAAACCAGGTGAGTGACAGCTGGAAGCTCAGGAGCGGAGTATATTGTGCCTAATGGAATGGGTCATGTTGGAGGGTCTGCCATAGTACACTATACTGTCATCTCTTCCCTACAAGATCTGCTGAAGGGAAGAAATAAAACATTGGCAACTATGATTGTGAGGATGATGACGTTTACAGCTGAAGAATAAATATGGAAATAAAACAAACTGTTAAAAGGAAGACTCATTTACATGGAGCAATATTTAGGAAACCTTCAGAGTGGAGATGCGATAGCAACCAATCAGATTCTAGCTACCATTTTTCAAGCACCTTGTAAAACAATTATAGCTGGGATCTGATTGGTTACCTTTGGCAACAACTCCCGTTTTGCTTATTAGAAAGTATGAGACATTTACAGTAGACATAAATGTGAAAGGTTTCAATGAAGCAGAAACTTACAAGATTTCACTGAATGACAGCTGAAGTTTTGATTTCTTTGGGGCTTCAATATGCCAGACACAAAATGCAAAGTGTGGGTGCCGGTTGGGATAATTGGGGCTGGAAATGACTCCTAAATAGTCTTTGAGGTTTCCACCGCACTGAATATCTTAGAATAAGTAGAAAAATGAAGTATAAAATATTGTAGTTACAAAACAAAGGATTTAGAAAACAAAAGAAAAACATTAGAGGTGAATTCTAAAATTATTGCAACCGAACCATGCAATTTGTAGATCAGAGGATGTTGTGAAACTACAAGCACACCCAATGCTTTGCCAGTTGTCAACTATGCTTATTTTTTAGAGCATGATGGAAGTTGTAGTTACTCAACACCTGTATTGCCAAAGTCTGTCTAAACCTGTTGTAAAATGTGATCACAAAAAGTAGCGTATTATATTAGTCATTTAAAATGTAAAAAAAAATGATCTTCCTTATAGATCGAATTTGCATTTAATCAATGATCTATGATTGCCCCAGGACCTTCTATCCACCCCCCATACCCCCTATAAAACTCTCTAGGGGGTATGTTATTCTCCTCCGGATATCATTTTCTAGAATGGAAAATTCCAGGACCCATTAAAGCTAGATTTTCATTGGATGCTATATGGGCAACATCTCCACATTCCCTATAAAATCTTTATTTTGTCTTGCAGGTTGTTATGTTGACAGACAACTTTTTGGTAAGTCAAATTTTCGACAACTCAAAATGTCGACAGTTGAGTATTATGTTAGTATTACATCTATATTATTATAATGTCATTTTTTTTTACAAGTTTACAGATGTTAAAAACAAATACTAACATAATACCCAACTGTAAAATTTTGACCTATCAACATTTCATAGCACTGTTATTCAAGGTGTCTGCATTTTTTTGTCCTTGAGAATCAGATGAATACTCTTTAAGGATATATTAATCTGTGCTGGTGTTTTAAATGTAAAGTAAATGTAGGTAATGTGTGGAAAAGTCCAGGAATCATTTCATTTAAAAAAAATCAAAAGCAAATAATTTTTACATGAACCAATAACGCAATATAGCGTAACCTTCAATAGAATCAAAAATAGTAGCAGTAGAATAAAACCATGACAATGGGTCATAAAGGTAAAAATATCTTATTATTGATCTGTAAATGTAAGCATTAGTGGTGCATGCATAGAAGGCCATTTACACGATCTACATTCCAGTTAGGTCTTTAAAGTCCACACCTTGAATATTAGGCAGGAGGAGGCGTGCAAGACGGTCTCAGGGAGGAGATGAGAGGGGGAGGGGGACGCCATTCTCTGTGCGCAGTTTCCTGCTTAAGAAGGAAGCTACGCACGGTAAGATAAGGTAGCCCTATGTGGTACCTAAATACAGGGGGGAAGGTTTGGGCAGGACGGGTGAGTTAACTCATTCTTAACTGTGAATCAGGTCCTTAGATAGGGCCGTTCTCTCCCAGACAGTTTGGTACTGGCTGGGATATCGATTGCTTATGCCTTGAAGAGTTATAGCAATCAATCCCCGGAGCACCGAACACAGTGCTCCGAAAGGTGAGTGGCTAAACTAACCCCAACCCTTCCCCTAATTCTAACCCTAACCCTCCCCTTCCATTACCCTAACCCTCCCTTCCCCGCAGCCTGCCCCTAACCTTCCCTTCTCTATAGCCTAACCCTAAGACCCCCCTCCCCTGATCCTAACCCTTCCTTCCCCTACAGCCTGACCCTAACCCTCCCTTCTCCGCAGCCTGACGCTAACCCTCCCTTCCCCGCAGCTTGACCCTAACCCTAAAATGCCTCTTAGAGGTTACTCAGCTCTCCTTAGCTGTCATCCGGTGGGTCTGTGAAAATGAATGGGCGAGTATACTGATCGGCACATTCACCCATTCAGAAATTTTCCTAAAATGGCCTCCTATTCAAAATAGAGACAGCCGAAAAGTTACTTTTGGCTGTCTCTATTTTGCAAAGCGGGCCATCGGACTGGAGACAGCAACCATTATTTTGGCTATATAAGATGTTGCCAAAAAATACACTTTGGTTTCTTGTTAATCAGCTGCAGTGTCACCTACTTTTATCTATTCTATAAAGGTAAAGAAGTCAGTGGATCTATTCACAGTCTCCACAATAACACTGAAAGTGTTTATTCACTGACATTAGCAATCAATAAATACTGATGCCGCCATTATTACTGAGAAATGGTTTTCCTGGCAGCGCTAGACACACACACCAAGTACAGGACACACCCCTTTGGTAGTACAGGACACACCCCTTTGGAAGTACAGGACACACCCCTTTGGTAGTACAGGACACACCCCTTTGGAAGTACAGGACACACCCCTTTGGTAGTACAGGACACACCCCTTTGGTGTAGCGCCTTGGGGTAGTGCTATCACAATCTCCCTCATATTTGTTTGCAGAGGTTGGCGCGCACGCTCCCCACGCATTACAGCACATTTTCAGGGAATTATTGGCGAATCTCTTTTTGCTTTACAACATTTTATCACACGTAGTAGATTTGTGTAGTTCCCTCTCTCATTGACTCACCATTTTCTGGAGTAACCGTGTAATACAGGAAATACGCTCGCCTTTCATACACTGTGGAGTCCGTATAAACTCTGACGTACACCTCGCCTTTCGACTCAAATGTGGCGATCCTATTAGAGCCTGGACACAGGACCCCCAGCACTTCCAAATCTTCATTCAGCACCGTAATGTTTTCTTGTGAACATGGTGCATTTGGGTTCAAACTGAGAAAGGCAAATATTTTACCAGTATAAACCAATAACGAGAGTAAATGGAATAATAATAATAATAATAATAATAACAACAATAATAATAATAATAATAATAATAACAATATTAATAACAACAACAACACTATTACTACTACTACTAATACTATAACAATAACAACAATAATAACAATATTAATAACAACAACAACAACACTACTACTACTACTAATAATATAACAATAACAACAATAATAACAATAATAATAACAACAACAACACTATTACTACTACTACTAATACTATAACAATAACAACAATAATAACAATATTAATAACAACAACAACACTATTACTACTACTACTAATACTATAACAATAACAACAATAATAACAATATTAATAACAACAACAACACTATTACTACTACTACTAATACTATAACAATAACAACAATAATAACAATATTAATAACAACAACAACACTATTACTACTACTACTAATACTATAACAATAACAACAATAATAACAATATTAATAACAACAACAACACTATTACTACTACTACTAATACTATAACAATAACAACAATAATAACAATATTAATAACAACAACAACACTATTACTACTACTACTAATACTATAACAATAACAACAATAATAACAATATTAATAACAACAACAACACTATTACTACTACTACTAATACTATAACAATAACAACAATAATAACAATATTAATAACAACAACAACACTATTACTACTACTACTAATACTATAACAATAACAACAATAATAACAATATTAATAACAACAACAACACTATTACTACTACTACTAATACTATAACAATAACAACAATAATAACAATATTAATAACAACAACAACACTATTACTACTACTACTAATACTATAACAATAACAACAATAATAACAATATTAATAACAACAACAACACTATTACTACTACTACTAATACTATAACAATAACAACAATAATAACAATATTAATAACAACAACAACACTATTACTACTACTACTAATACTATAACAATAACAACAATAATAACAATATTAATAACAACAACAACACTATTACTACTACTACTAATACTATAACAATAACAACAATAATAACAATATTAATAACAACAACAACACTATTACTACTACTACTAATACTATAACAATAACAACAATAATAACAATATTAATAACAACAACAACACTATTACTACTACTACTAATACTATAACAATAACAACAATAATAACAATATTAATAACAACAACAACACTATTACTACTACTACTAATACTATAACAATAACAACAATAATAACAATATTAATAACAACAACAACACTATTACTACTACTACTAATACTATAACAATAACAACAATAATAACAATATTAATAACAACAACAACACTATTACTACTACTACTAATACTATAACAATAACAACAATAATAACAATATTAATAACAACAACAACACTATTACTACTACTACTAATACTATAACAATAACAACAATAATAACAATATTAATAACAACAACAACACTATTACTACTACTACTAATACTATAACAATAACAACAATAATAACAATATTAATAACAACAACAACACTATTACTACTACTACTAATACTATAACAATAACAACAATAATAACAATATTAATAACAACAACAACACTATTACTACTACTACTAATACTATAACAATAACAACAATAATAACAATATTAATAACAACAACAACACTATTACTACTACTACTAATACTATAACAATAACAACAATAATAACAATATTAATAACAACAACAACACTATTACTACTACTACTAATACTATAACAATAACAACAATAATAACAATATTAATAACAACAACAACACTATTACTACTACTACTAATACTATAACAATAACAACAATAATAACAATATTAATAACAACAACAACACTATTACTACTACTACTAATACTATAACAATAACAACAATAATAACAATATTAATAACAACAACAACACTATTACTACTACTACTAATACTATAACAATAACAACAATAATAACAATATTAATAACAACAACAACACTATTACTACTACTACTAATACTATAACAATAACAACAATAATAACAATATTAATAACAACAACAACACTATTACTACTACTACTAATACTATAACAATAACAACAATAATAACAATATTAATAACAACAACAACACTATTACTACTACTACTAATACTATAACAATAACAACAATAAGGCTGCTGGGGGGAATGATTTAGGGTTAGGCTGCAGGGGGGGGTGACTTAGGGTTAGGGTTACTTTTCGATATCCCAGCCAATTCGGAACTTTCTGGGAGAAAACGGCCCTATTGAAATGTGGCGTTCGTTATGGGGACCCGCACTCGTGGCTGATGTGTACGCAGATCTGAGCGTCTGTCTGACTTTTCTAGCAGATAGAAATCCGTGTAATGTGTTCAGCAGATGTTTAGGAGATAATGTTCTCAGACCTGCAGGTGAAGTGATAATAGTGTGTACAATGGACTCTTGCAGTCATCAGTGACATTGTAGGAGCCATCGTATCTCATGTGTGATTGCACTGGTGTGTACCCAACTTTAGGTTTAAAATGCAATTTAGAATTGATCTATGGAGAGCAGATCTCCCCTTACAAGAACAATTGTGTCTGCTACTTATATATACCTCCCTCTGCAGCGTAACAGGGTCAGGCCAGGGTGCTATTATGCTGGCGGTGGTAGTGGGGTGAAATGCCTCCTTGCCCTCCCCATATCAGTGACTCTATTGAGAGTAAGTGTGATGATCGTGTGACAGGTCTGATGGTATAATCCTCTATAATATATAATTATAGTATAATCAATATAATATATATAATATATATATAATCAATCTATAATATAGACTGCTCTTATTATACTATTATTACCCCAATATCTGCCATTGCTATAAATCCAAATAAATTACATATTATAACCTTATTTAAACTTCATTATTATAAATCAACCCAAGCAGGAAAGAGACTGCATTATCCTTCTCCTGGAGTTATTTCACAACCATAAAGAACAATAGTAACGTTTTGTACTTTACATCCGTTGTAAATTGTATTCGCTCTTACTCAAGAATGGAGAAGACAACTCTGGTGGTCTCATTGGACGGCCTTAATATGTTCCAGGTACAGTCAGTGTTCTCAAAGGCTTGGATCTGAATCGGTTTGAAGATGTCTGAATAAATCTGGTCACATGATGCTATGAAGAGAAAAAAGGAAAACATGAAATAAAAGTTCTAATGATTCTGGAGCAAATATATATATATATATCATTTACTTATTACCACCACCAACAGCTGAGAAATTAAAGTGCTAAAAAAAAAGGAAAATAGTACATTAAGCTGGCAAAGGTCCAGTGTATGGAGGCTCATTGAGAAGCACTCATAAGTTTCCAGACAAAGCCTTATCTGTGTGGAGCTTGCATGTTCTCCCTGTTTCTGCGTGGGTCTCCTGTGGGTGCTAGTAGGTTAATTGGTTGGAAACAAAAAAAAATCAACTCTATGTTTGTGTGTGGTAAGAAGTTTGGCTCCAGGGGTGTGGAGACTGATGTAAGGGATTCATAGAATTTGACAGCAGATAAGAACCACTTGGCCCATCTAGTCTGTCCTTTACACCCAGCCACCACCCTTCCCCAAACTTCCCCTGAAGCCACCACCTTCCAGATATTACTCAGAGGAAGGGCTGCTTCCCAGGAGGGGTGGTGGGTGTAAAGACAGACTAGATGGCAAGTCAGATTCTATAATTCTAAGGGCCAGATTTACTAAGCTGTGAGTTTGGAAAAGTGGAGATGTTGCCTATAGCAACCAATCAGATTCTAGCTCTTACTTTCCTATAACATACTAGAGAATGTCAGCTAAAATATGATTGGTTGCTATGGGCAACATCTCCACTTTTCCAAACTCACAGCTTAGTAAATCTGGCCCTATGAATGATGCCCTTGTGTTCCATATGGTCACAGTAAACTTAAAAGACAGAAATGTCCAATTCATTAGAAAATAACAGAAAACAAAACAAACTTTCCTTACTGAACACAGAGAATCATCACTTGCTATTTGTATGTATTTAAAACGATCTATTAGTCCTTATTTATGGGATATATACGTACCGTCTACTGGTATAACCTTTTCTTGAGCTAAGGAAAGAGTTACAAGAATCAGCAGGGTGATTAGAGACCCCGCAGGAAGCATCTTAAAAACGGATGCTAGTAAAAGACTTCACATGTATATTGTGCTGTAGGAAAGTAAATAATGATATATATATATGTGGCAGCCTGCAGACCAGCCCTGTCCTTCACAAGTGTCATTGGTCTTTGTGATAGCCCCAGCTGGTAATTCTCAGCGTCTGTTACACAGTAAGTAAGATCGTAGACACGTTTAGGAAATCAACACCTGCTGCTTCTCACACAGCGTTTGCCATAAATATTTACCATACCGGTTACTTAATATATTATTAGCTGGCTTTATTTCACGGACACCTTTCTTTCATCACACAATCATTCATAATTTGCACAGTACAAGTTATTCCATAGTTCATAAAAGTTGCAATGCTCTAAAAAAGGCAAACGTGTGTGTGTGTATATGTGTGTGTATATATATGAGTGTGTGTATATGTGTGTGTATATGTGTGTGTGTATATGTGTGTGTGTGTGTATATGTGTGTGTGGGTGTGTATATATATGTGTGTGTGTATATATGTGTGTGTGTGTATATGTATATGTATGTGTATGTGTGTATATGTATGTGTATATGTGTGTGTGTGTTTATGTGTGTGTTTATGTGTGTATGTATATGTGTGTGTGTGTGTGTGTATGGGTGTGTGTATGGGTGTGTGTATATGTGTGTATGTGTATATGTGTGTGTATATGTGTGTGTGTGTTTATGTGTGTGTGTATATGTGTGTGTGTATATGTGTGTTTATATGTGTGTGTATATGTGTGTGTGTTTATGTGTGTGTGTATATGTGTGTGTATATGTGT